>ML107348.1:19058-55710 GCA_003697995.1 Taxidea taxus jeffersonii
CTGGGACCGGGAATCAAGGTTGCGGTTTCCAACAATAACCATCAATTAAGTATGAAGCCTGGGACTTACTTGCTGGGAATCCTACTTCCTTCTGAGTCTATTCTCTGTCAGGAGACTCTCTCCTTCTGGGTGTTGAGGAAAACGTGGCCAAGCAGTGTTCCGACAGGTCACTCTTTGTAGCCTGAGATCCAGATGGCTCCCTGTCCTTGCTTTCCGAGCCTCCTGGGCTGGTTAAACATTAATTTCTCTTGGTGATAAAGGTCAGGAAAATCTGCAGAAACCTACCAGGAGAGCTCATTCTTCAAAGCTAGTTTGTTTCATATGCAGTCCCAGCCGTGTGGATCCTTCTTATCACTGGCCCGTCACCAGATTCCCACATTTCCCCCCAGAACACCCCGGCTTCAATTTTTCAGCCCCATTAGGTCATCCCATAAGTTCCCACCTTGCCCGATGGGAAGCCTTCCCCGCAGCCCCAGAACTGAGCCTGCACGTTCTAGCTTTTCCTTCCCCAGCCGCTGAAACTCTGCTTAAGAGAACAATACTGTGGACGAGATTTTGACAGATCTACAGAAGAAAAATACAGTAGAGAGAATTTTATTGGGAAACAGAGCACTGCTGAGAGGGGTCACCAAGAGCAGGCAGAGAGGTTTGCAGGGAGCATGGGAGCTGGACGCTTTGGTGCACCTCAGCTGCCCTGAGCTTGGGGCTTGATAGGAACAAAGGGCAGAGGAGGTGTGAGGCCGTGTTCAGGCCATTCATGGAAGGTTGGGCACGGACTGGGAGGACAGAATGGCCATGGCCTGAGGCACTTGTCACAGGCTGGAGGAGGGAAGAGCTCTCTGTGTCCTGCCTCCGGGGCCCAGGATAGGAGGGGGGTAGGGTGGGGACTCAGGATTCATGGTTAAGACTGGGACCCTGGACTAAAGCAGAGTAACAGTGAGGAGACTATAAACCTCTACAAAAGCCACTGGAGGAAAGAAAGGACAAGGAAGAGCAAGCTGGCCCTACAGGGACACATAGTAATGCTCCCTGTGCTGCCCGACATCAGCAGAGCCCAGAGAAGCGATTGTCCTCACAGGGGAGGGGAAGGGAAGGGCACCCTATGGGGAACAGCATCTGTGAAGGCAGTGAGACTAGAAAGACCAAAGCAAACCCTGAAAGAAGTCTATCCCCACAAGGACTATATGAAGGAAGAGGGTCATTTGAGCCATGGCTCCTAATTTGTACTTCCTCCAACTGCAGTGGGAGGCATTGAAATGTTTTTAGGAAGCCTGACCTGAGCTTCTGTATGCCTTCATTACAATTACTGGCACTTGGAAAATGGTTCAGTGGGTGATAAGACTACACTTGCCTCTGCTCCCCTGATTTGCAGGAAAGAGAAGAAATCCAAGGAACACGGTGGGGGTTTTGGATGGGCTGGGGAAGGGAAGAGAGTTGTGTGTGTGGGTGTGCATGTGTGCACGCTCCTGTACGGGTGTCAGGAGGTTGCTGGAAGGGGATGAGCTGGGAATCGTGATGACTTAGGGGGCATGAGGCCACTGGGGGGATGGTGACCATCATGGACTGAGAAGAAGAGCTCATGGAGGGCTACTTTGGATCAGAGGATGAAGGAGACTAAGAGCTGGGGAATTAAATTGTAGGTATCGCACACATATATTATTTGATGGAGATGCCCAGTGGACTTTTCTACATAGGAGTCTACGGCTCACAGAAGAGGAGTCTGGATAGGAAATGAAGTTATGAGTGTCAAGTCTTAGATGGTGTGTGAAGCAGTAAGACAAAATCACCCAGAGTGAGTGTGTAAGAGAATGAAGTACACAAGTGTACAATTTACAAAAAAGAGAGAGACCTGGTGATGTCATTTTGACCAACAATTTCCCTGTCAGTACACAAAGGTACAGAGGAATTTAAGTGACTTATGGAAAATTCTTGTTGAGAAGGGGTAAGTTCAGGGTTTTGGTTGGATGATGTCAGGGCATCCTCTTTCCCTGCAGGTGTGTGGCAGCCAACACAGACCCCTGGAGGGTTTATTTTGTGCCTCCTTGTTGGTGACTGGGCCAACGGCCTGATACCAACTTTGACAGAAATGCCTTGGTGACCCATCTGTTTCCTGAAGTCTTCTTGGCCATAGACTCAACTCTATTCTTCCTTTTTACTTAACCACACAAGTGATATCACTTAAGAACACCCTTGGGACATAACATCTGTGATCAGCCATGGAGATATGACCAGCACACACACCGATCCTCCACCATCTCCTGGGGGTCCCCCAGTAGAAGCCCAGCCTCGAGGGCTATAAAAGTCAGTCTTACAGGAAGTGGGTTGTGGAGATCCGTCTTGCACCCGGCTGCCCAAGACATGCTTCTGTCTGGAACTCTCCTTCTTAGACCATCCCTTGTCAGCCTGGACTGGTCGGCTTTTTCCTTTGGTCTCATGGCTCCTTTGGCTGTGGGAGGTCGTCTTGCATACACTTGCCTTTCATGGAACACCATCCTTTCCCTTGATTGATACCTTTCTTCAGTGTATGTTTTAGTTGAACCAGTCCGCAGAGCATTCTGTGTTCTAAGGACATTCTACCGATCACACACAAGGCACATGAGCCCATCTAAGAGGACCCCCCCCAAACTGATATACGTTCCTTGAGGGGACACGATAAAGCTTCTGAAGAGCAACAGTTGGAGCACTCCTCCATAATTCCCTCTGAGGAGAGTGCACTGTCAACATTGACCTTCAACAGGTTTTCCCATGCCTGCAGCTGTGTTAACCATCTGGCAACAAAACTGTCTATCCTATTTGCCATCTGCTTTCCCCCACTGGACAACACACCATAATCACACTTCATCACAACCAATGTCCTTCCCTTAGCTTGACTGTGATTTCTGTTTCTGGGTGTTTGGAATCCTCATCCTGGGGGTGTTCAAACCTGGTGACCCGACTCTGCTCTCCTGGGCTCTTCACTGTCAGGCTTGGTGTCTCATCCACTCAAAACTGTAGACACACGGACCCCTATTTCTCTGTAGTATTTTTATACATTCAGATCTTTTGCTCTTAGATCTTCACTCCCCCTGGAATTTATATCAGAGTGATGCAGATAGCAGGGTTCTAACATATCCCCCCAACTGGTAAACCAGTTCTCCCAATGTTATTTTGGAACAAAAGTCCTCCTCTCATCTTGCTGTTTCCTGAGCTTGCGGTTCTCCTACTGAGTCATCAATCCAGTTCTCTTCCAGTGGTTCCTTAGGTCAACATTATCACTTTACAAGGAACTAGGATACTTGGAAGGGCAAGAATTCCCATACAAGTTTTAAAAAAAAAAAAAAAAAAATCCTTGAGGTGCCCAGGTGGCTCAGTGGGTTAAGCCTCTGCCTTCAGCTTAGGTCATGATCCTGGGGTCCTGGGATCGAGCCCTGCATGGGGGGGGGGGCTCTGCTCAGTGGGGAGTCTGCTTCCCCCTCTCTCTCTGCCTGCCTCTCTGCCTACTTGTGATCTCTGTCTGTCAAATAAATAAATAAAATCTTTAAAAAAATCCTTGCTATTTTCACATATTTCTGTTTCAAGAGGAACATTCAAATCATTTGTTGGTACCTTAAAAAATTGCAGTAAGATTTGGGCTGGAAGAACATTAATCCATAATAATGTTAAAGAAAGTTTTCCCCTACAGAATGTTGTTGCCTAACTCCAGTCCTGTCTCTGCCTTTGTCCGGGTTCATTCCCTCCAGAGCTAATCCTAAAACAAAGATGCAAGCACAAGTAGTTTATTTTATTTGTGACCACAGAAAATCTGGGGAGGGATGAGGAAGTAAGAGATGGGAGGAAGTCAGCACAGGGCACAATTTTAATGCCAGTGCACGTTGTGGGCACCTGGAGGAGCATGGCTTCAGGATGCTGGGAGATGGGACAGGATGTTCCCCTGCAGGGGGTGTGTTCACTCCCCTGAATGAACATAGGCGCAGCCCGTGCAGGTGACCAGGGACAGCCCATGGCCAAGTCACGAGAGCTGGCTGCTGTATGCTCAAGGAGTGATAAATGATGGATAGCATTAATCTGTCTCAGCAAAGTACCATGTTTATATGTCAGCTTTGAAGGCCTGTTGATACAAGGATGTAAATGTTCGGTACTTTTCACCCTACCACGTGAACTCATGCTTTCCAAGAGAAGACATTTTCAACCTGATGCAGCTTGGAGCTGAAGAACCTCTTCAGGTGTTGTGATCTGTAGACATCGGGACCCCACTGGGGGAGCGGGGATCTGGGTGTATCCCATAAGTCCCCTCCAGGTGAGTTGCTAGTCCCATCTACCCTGCATGGTTCCCTACCAAATTTCAAAGCCACAGCCTCTGGTCTGGAGTCAAGTGTAAGGACTTTTGCATCTGTTGAGACTTGACACTTTCTGTAGTCCCAGCTGAGGCTCCAGTGAGAACTCCTGAGGAGAGGCTACACAGGCCCCACCTTCTAAACTGTTCTGAGTCCATGAAGGTTCACAGAGCCTGTTTGCTTTGAGACTGTGGAGCAGAAACACAAAATGTTTCCCTGACTTGTTAAAAGAAAACACACATCCCAAGAAAGGTGTCTGTCAAAGGAAGGGTCGCCTGACAAGGGGGCATAAACTAGCCAGCCGAAGGGCACACCTGTCTGCAGATGGAGAGTCTGGTCCAGTGGTTGACACGGCACCGTCGTCATCATCATCGTCATCAAGAGCTGCATATGGTGGGGACCCTGGCCCCTGAGGTTGCCAACACCAGGGACTGATTCCATCCCAACAAGAACCTTCTAGTACTCAGTTAAATTCATCCACATTTCTTTACAGCAGCCACGATGCTCATGAGGTGTTTTTCCAGCTCCGGCTTCCAGATGGAACCAGGCATGGACGTCCATTTGGACAACTCTATGATGTTCCTGCGACACACTGCCTCTCCCGCGTGAGTGGTTGGAGGCATGACCATAGAGCTCCAAGCCTGGGAGAGTCGGAGCCACAGAGACCATGTGGCCCCAGCCGCCTCCTGATGAGACAGAGCAGCAGGCCCACGTAGGTCCCCAGTGGGCGATCTCAGGGGATGATGCCATTTCTCATCCCTAATATTTGGCCTTTTCATTTAGGGTTATAGTTGCCTGAGTCCCAGGTGACCCCCTAATAGAAGGGGTCGTACCATCAGGACCAATGCTGGATTTTTCTGGAAAAGCCACGTAGCTCAGGGCAGGATGAGAAGATCCTGTGTTTCTGGCAGAGCTGAAGTTTTTTTTTTTTTTTAATTTTGATGAAGTCTGGTTTATCAATCTTACTTTCACAGAACTGATCGTGCCTTTGTTATTGTGGCTTGGAAGTCACCACCAAATGCTATATTATTCCTCTAGATTTTCTTCTCTGTTAGCTTCCAGGGGTTTTATAGTTCTGCATTTTACATTCAGGTCTGTGGTCCAGCTTGAGTAGGTGTTTGTGAAGGGTGTGAATTCTCCGTCTAGGTTCACTGTTCTGCATGGACCTGTGGTGTTTCCACCACGAACCGCTGACGAGACCATCTTTGTTCCACTGTGTTGCTTTTGCTCCTTTGCCAATGATCACCTGCTTCCACTGATCTACTGGGGTCTACTTCTGGCTCTCTGTTGTGTCCCCTGAGTCTGTTCTTTCACCAGTAATGCACAGTCTTTTTTGGGGGTGGGGAGAGAGCGAAAGTGCACGAGCAGGGGGGAGGGACGGAGAGAGAGAATCTCAAGCAGATTCCCTGCTGAGCGTGGAACCCAACTCAGAGCTCGATCTCAGGACCTTGAGATGATGACCTGAGCTGAAATCAAGAGTCGGATGCTTAACTGAGTCATCCAGGGAATGCACTAATTCAGTCTTGGGGCACCCGGGTGGCTCAGTTGGTGAAGCCTCTGCTTTCAGCTCAGGTCATGATCCCAGGGTCCTGGGATTGAGCCCCGTGTCATGCTCCACGTTCAGCGGAGAGTCTGCTTCTCCTTCTGCCCTTCCCCCCACTCATTCTCTAATAAATAAATAAAATCTTTAAAAAGCACTCACAGTAGCTTTAAAGTAGGCCTTGGAGTTGCGAGCTGTGATCTTCCAACATCGGGCTTCTCCTACTCAGTCCCTCAAAGCCCTGTTGGATCGTGAAGCTGTTTTTTTTTTTTTTTTAATCTATATCATAAGCTTGTTGTATTTTTTTGTTTTTTTTTTATAGATTTTATTTATTTATTTCACAGACAGAAATCACAGGTAGGCAGAGAGGCAGGCAGAGAGAGAGAGGGGGAAGCAGGCCCCCCGCTGAGCAGAGAGCCCGATGTGGGGCTCGATCCCAGGACCCTGGGATCACGACCTGAGCTGAAGGCAGTGGCTCAACCCACTGAGCCACCCAGGTGCCCCGTGAAGCTGGTTTTGAAGGTGTCGTGACCAACATTTTAACAAATGATGCAGAATCAGAGGAAAGGGGGGCATTGCACCTGGAAGGGAAATACTAATTTCCAAGGCTCTGTTTCCATCACGCATGTGTATAACTCGCACAGCGTCACAGGAGAAGCATGTTTCTTATTGTAGGTTGTCATCCAAGCCTCAAAGCAACTACAGATACTCTCTTCTCAGCAAAATAAAATTGGTCAAGATTCATAAAATCTAAAACTGAGGACGAAACTGTGGGCAAAAAAGCTTGAGAAGGCAACTC
Organism: Taxidea taxus jeffersonii; assembly: GCA_003697995.1. Classification (NCBI taxonomy): domain Eukaryota; kingdom Metazoa; phylum Chordata; class Mammalia; order Carnivora; family Mustelidae; genus Taxidea; species Taxidea taxus. The sequence continues at coordinate 25,711 of ML107348.1, forward strand.
CGATAGACCACCAGTCACTCCTACAGTTCTTTTTAATTGAATTAAAAAACGAGGGTCACAGCTTCCCCAGTTCTTTGTGGTTCTTCTTGCATGAGTTCCTTGCTTCCATTTCCAATATTATTTCCAGCTCGGGTCCTGAGGGCAGCGCTGGAGCCCCGCCCGGGGACCAGTGGCCCCGTGCTATTCAGCGGCTCTGACAGGGACCCGCTCCTCTCCTTGCAAACGGAGGATGGTCAAGCTACAGCACTATAGGCGGCCATTTCTGTTGGAACTGGAGCCACCCCTGGGATGTGGACAGAGTCGATGTGGGTGGCCCGTCTTCCAAAGGGAGGGATGGCGGAAGCTGGGAGAGGGCAGGACGGAGCGGTGAGGGGGGAGTCCCCTGGGGATGCTCAGGTTGGCGAGGGGCAGATGGCTGCCCACAGCCTTGGTGGGAAGCTCCGTCTTTGCTAAGTGAGCCCCCTGCTAGGTCTGGTGGGGGAATGCAGATGACAACCCGGCAGAGTGGACAGAGCCCCGTCACAGACGGGTCTGGGCCTAGCTCCCACAACCCAGCTGTGCATACCGAAGCCAGCCCCATCTGGCAGGGAGAGCGAGTGGCCTGGTGTGCCCAGGAGGGGGTGACATTCCTCATGCCTCCTGCACTGCACCGTAGGGCCGAACGGGGTCCACAAGTGGCAGCACGGACGGAGGCTGCCTGTGTCTTGTCAGAGCCAGAGCCCACCAATGGCCTTTCCAGTTGTGCTGGTCCTGTGCTCCCAGGGGTGCTCCCGGGGGTGCTCCCAGGGACAGCTGCAAGGACTTCTGATTTAGCCTCAACATTTCCCAAGAGCCCACCAATAACTCTCTATATAGGAGCTCAGCAAGTCCCCGGTGGCCCCGGGAAGAATAAAAATACAGCAGAGGCATGCCCCATAAATCCCGGGAGGCACGGTGAGCTGGAGAGGATCTTGCCTACCTGTGGTGGCCTGGGAGCAAACATTTTACTGCCATGTCCAAGACCTTAATTCCAGAAACTTCAGAGGGGCCTGGAGACGTGGAGCCTCAAAGCTCCAAAGGTGAATCTGACGAAAGGGTAGGTTGAATTCCCTAGCGTCCCTTTACAGGGGTGTTATATGGTTCCCCCCAAAATGTGGCAGAGGGCACAGGCCTGTTCTCATGACAGCCTTTGAATTCCTCTTGCTGGTGGGAGCCACTCTGTCACGTGGGGCCCAGCCCCATGGTGCCCTCTGTCCTCACTGAGCAGGATGCTCTGGGAGTGAGGTCAGGAACACCCCTGTATTGGGTCATCACGGAGATGCCTATTTGGGAGAGAAGGTCATGGAGCCTCATCTTACAACAGGCCTCAGACGGCAGTGAGGAAGGTCATCCATGCCCAAATCACCCCAGGAAAAAACCTCAACCAGCTTGGAGATAGAGCACGGTCAGATGGTATGCAACCCCGAAAGCAGTGTGGTAACAGAATACTAAGGCCACTTCACTTTTTACACCAAATAAAACATAACACACTTCTCCCTCTAATTAAAAAAGAGGCCAAGAAGTGCATACCGGTGGAACCGGTGGTCTGGGAGAAGCCCCCGGTGCTTTCCTCATGATGCCTGCCTTAGTTTGCGAACAGCATTCTGTTGCGATTGGGCAGGAATTCTAGAAAGGCATCAGGAATGCTCCCCATTTCTCGTGTGATGGCTCGCACAGAACCGTCTCTCAAGAAGCAAGGCACGGTCCGTTCTTACTCCCGCAGGGAAAGAGGAGGCTGTGTCCTCAGAGGAGGACCGATGTGGTGTCTGCTTACGCTCAGGGTCCTTGTGTGCAACCCAGACACGAACGCTACCCTCCGTCTGGAGAGAGCATCACTAACGGGACTAATCTGGGCCGTAGAAAATGGACCCTTCCCACCTGTGGCTCAGGCCAGGAAATCTGCTCCTGGAGCAGGCGGCGATCCGAGTGGGAAGCGTCCTCCACACAAGGGGGCGTTTGGAGGTTGGGCTACGCAGATTCAGTTGAGTTTTATGCACAATCCACGTTCCTGATGTGAAACCACTGTCACTCCCTCATAACCGGGAAGCAGGGTGGGCCAAAGCCAAACGAAGGCAGTGGACAGTCCTTCTCTTGTGGCAAAGGGAAAGCTAGTATGTGTGGGGGGAGGCGCAGGTGTGACTTTGGGGCGGGGGTACCCTTAGTCTTGGGTCTGAGGCTGAGCTTTGCTGACTCAAAGCATCAGCCAGACACAAGAGACGGACCCTCCTTGATCTCGTCACCCACTTCTGTAATGTAGGCATTCGCTGTCAGTCCCTGGGACCAGCACTGGCCCATAGAACTTTCCACCATGACAGAGCCTTCTAGATCTGTGCCTTCCATCATGGCGGCCACCAGCCACTTGTGGCTGTTGAGGACTTGAAGATGTGGCTAGTGGAACCGGAACTGAATGTTTCATTTTATTTTTATTTAAATTCAAATTTATATACACACACAGGTGTGTGTGCTTGAGATATGGTATTGGACAGCGTCCCCGGAGGAGGCCGGGCTGTCTGTGGGCCCATGGCCCCTTCACATTCACCCTTCACACATGAGTCTCGTGGTGGGTCTCAGCCTCCCAGAGCGCTCCTCCGATCCAGCTCTCACAGACTCCCGGCATGTGTGTGTATTTGAGTATGTGGTCACAACGGGGTTTGTGTTTTCTGGGAGAATTTGTCATCACTCTTATGTCAAAGAACAAACGTCCGGAACAGCCCGGAAGGACACTGGTAATCTGCAAGAGGGGCACCAAAGGAAAAATGTTCTATCGCCAATTCATGTGTCATTTTGGGAGATCTGTCAGGAAGGTGTGTGTGACCAGAGGCAGGGAGAAGAGTTAGTCCCTTCGGGAAGGTCCCAGGGAAGCAGTGACACAGGGCATCCATTCTCTCGATCCTCCTGCCAGTTTATTTGACTAGAAAACCTGGATCCGACCCATGGTCGTGGTCCCACCGCAGCACCAACCACGCCACTGGATTTCTCAAATGCAAACTTTCATGAGTCCCTTGAGGTGTTTGCGAAACCTGAGTGGGGCTCGGACCACCTCTGAATCACTTTGCGGTAGAGCTGCAGGGAGAAGGGGTGGCTGAGGTCATTACGGCAGGGACGCGGAGCTGCGTGGCCCGCGTGGCCCGCATGTCACTTACCAACTCCTTTCTGACCAGCGTCTAACCAGCACAAGGAAGCACATTATCTCCAAAGGTTTTCAGGCGCGGGCCCACTGGAGTGTTCCCAAACACAGAAACAGACACAGGAGCAGCAGAAAACAAAGAACACCGTAGTCATGTTTATTTCTAATTACAAGAAACAGAATATCAGTCCCTCATTTGTACAAAAATACCTGAAAGTTTACAATTAGGTTCACAAGCCGCAGAGCTATGTACAGAAAGGGGTAAAGCACGTGGGATAAAGGTTTTGGGTCGTGATACCTTCAGCATTCCCTGAAACCGTCCACACGTCTGCTGCGTCACCCGCACCGCGAGCTCGCCTGGTGACTTCACAACCCCGGTGAGCAGGTCCCGCCCTGGACAGCTGCCTCAGTTGGTCAGACTGCCGTAGTGAGTACAGAAAAGAGAAGACAAAGCAGCTAGACTGAGGCACGCATTTCTCCCAGGTTTAGTGAACAAAACAACATTCCAGAACTCGAAGACCTAAGGTACCAGAGCTCACCCATTTCAACTCCAGGACCCAAAGAGCTGGGTATTTCCAACTAAGTCCAGGCAGCTATGCAGGGTTTTCCTTTGAGAAAAGAAAATCACGGGCAAGAGACAGACAGAGAGAGAGAGAAAGTCAACAGGCTCCAAAATGACCCTGAGCTGTTCCGTTTACATTCATGTCATTTTAAATACAAAAATAAAAGTCGACCGTTCTTCCACCCCTGGTTGGCCAGGCCGGGCGCCCATATCCTCGAGGGACAGGCTGCTTCTGGGTGGAATTCCCAGCCACCAGGCACAGGGTCTCCCACCCTGCACCCAGCATTTCACCATGGCCAGGAAAGTACAGAAGACGACGCCAATCCAGCAACACACAGGCCGTGAGTCAGGGTCCAGCTTTCCCACTCCTCTTAAATAAAATGCATGTTTGCAAGTACGAGTTGTCGCGGAGGCTGGCCGTCCAGCGAAAATGGGTGTGAGAGCCTCATCCAACCAGTCTACACGCAGGGAAAGCGAGATCGCTGCATTGCTCTCTGGTTCTACCTCCAATCAGTGAAGAGAAAAGTGTCTAACGGGAACCAAAGAAGGGCTCCGAGGGGCAGCTCCCTGGCAGTCGGCGGCCAGGCGGCACCTGGGGATCGGCTGACCTGCAAGGGCCTGAGATAATCAGCTACAAAAGGAAGAAAACGCGACGGTACGTTTACGGCTAAAAACATTTTACTAAAAATTCTGCATTTGCGTAAGTAGACATTTCGTGGAAAACAAGCAGAGTGAGGCCCGTAAACTAAAATACAGTGTTTCTACACCCTTTAGGTCCCGGGAGCACAGCAGTGCCACCCACGAGGGTCCCGTGGGTCCCACCGGGGTACACACTCGCCGGGGGCACGGTGTTGGGGCAGAGGCAGGCACCTGGGGGCCAGTCTCACGTGGTGACCCATCTCCCAGGCCTGTAAGGGGAGACCTTTCTTTGCAGAGACCGCAGGTAAAGCCACGGCCCCTGTCACACCTGGTGACTCAGCTACAGGGACGGGGCAGGGGGGACAGTCCAGTCACTGTGTGACTCAGTCCCCCAAGGGGGAAGCAGTGCTGTGTTGACCAGATTCTTCTGAGCTCCAGCGTGCCAAGGGGGCCTCCACCTGGGCCAGCTCACAGGGCTTTTCAGCAGGACAGAGGTCATCAAGCGAGGACCTGTCCATGCCGGGCAGCAGACGTGCCCTTTCCTACGTTCATGTCTCTATCACCAAGGAAACCCGCGGGCCACCTCCGGCAGTCAAGCAGGTGCCATTTTCCTTTTCGATCCTTTAACCCCCGGGGGGACAACAGCCAGGAAAGATCCCGAGCTGCTGTGGGGGGTGGGGAGTAAGGCAGCGATCATTCTAGAATAAGCCGAGAGAAACTGGGCGCTATGGCGGCCGGGGGGTGTGTGTCCCAGGGACACTCCCCACATCCACTAGAGGTGAGACCACTCAGCCAGGCCGTGCGGTGGAGCACCCAGGCCTCCTGAACTGTGGAGGACACACATGTAACAGTGTAGGGGGCATTGGTGCACACGAAGTGACTGACATTTGGGGGTGCCCGACTGTGTCCACACCAGGGGCCCAATGCCTACTACAGATGACACCTATGTCTTTAAAAAAAATAAAAATAAAAATAAAATAACTCTTCAAGTATTCTGGGGAGGATTGGGGTGGTTTGTTAGCTGGAAGCAGATCTGCCTCTGGTCACCTGCACCGGGTGGGGACCGGATTCGGAAATACCTGGGGGCCCGGATTCGGTCTCCGGAGTCTGCTCCTCGCCACGGTCCCCGTGTCCCGTGTTCACGGAGCAGCCACACCCCCTCCTACCAGGGCCAAGGGCAATATTGAAAACAAAGGAGGAGTGCAAAAAGTGATCGATACAAAAAAGTAAACATATCAGTTTTAATTGTCAAGATTATTCCAGGGCAAGAGTTCGTTTCCAATTACGTGTCTCTGGTTCTCGCTCCTACATGGCCCAGCCAAGATGATCCGTCCAGTTTTTTTCCTCTGGGTCACGGTTGCGCTCTCCTGCCCCCCCAATCTGTTCGGCGTTTGGGGTGGGGGTGGGAGGAGGCAGCCCCGTCAGATCCGCAGCAGCAAATTGTTGCGGGAGTCCAACCCCGAGTCCCTCCGGGCAGTGGGCCCCAACGGACCCTGCTCCCCGGGGTGCAGAACAGACGAGTGCTCTCAGTGACGCGCAACCCCCCGGCCCCATTCCAGTGTGAGCTTGCTCCCGTCCTCAGCCAAGAGTCAGTGTGAGGTCATAAGGCCACTCGGATGCAGTGGTGCTTGAGTTTGCAAGGTAGGACCCCTTTGTTGAGCTGGTAAAAGTCCACGAGCTGGATCAGGTCAGAGAATTTGGTGTTCCCGTCGTCAAGGCTGAAGTATATCTGCCCATCATCCTCACACTAGAGGGACAGAAGGACATGAGATGAGCTGAGTTAGGGGCCACACGCTTGGGGACAAAGAGTGCGACTATGGGGTCACTGCAAGGGACTGGTGAGGGCAGGAACTGGCAGTGCTTTCCCAGGTCCTGCCATGGTGGATGTCAGGTAGCCATTTCCATCAAAATGGAGGGACCCCATGGTACCTTCCAGAAGTAGCATCCTTCCTAAGGCCAGTCTGACCACACTGTGCTACGTTAAGGACTGCACTGCGGTGGGAACATGTGCGTACGGAGCAGGTCAGTCTGAAACCTCTCCTGATTAATAACTCAGAACCGTTTCTGGACTCCAAAACACCACTGGGGGCACCAGCGCACCCCGTTTTCAAGGCTTGTTGCTCTCAAGTCTCCAGCTACTGTCCCTCGGAGGCTTCCAGAATCTGGGGTTACCTGGGAGAATGGCATTACCCACTCCGCCGGCCAAATAACAGGTTTTCTTTGATTTGAGGCTAAGAGAATGAGAGCGCTTGTGTCTATAATGTAAGGCAGGGTCGGACAGAGCAAACAGGGAAGGAAGCGCTTCCCCTTGGCTGACCAGTCCTAGGTTCTGTGCAGTCTGGGCAGCCTGGCCCAGGGCACACCACCGAATGCCTTCGTTCTTCCACTGCCTCAAGGGCAGAGGGAGAGCATCATCGGGACGCAGCAGGAAGGCTCCCGAAAAGCTAACAGGACTCCCCTGTGATCCTCCCACTCCTATCCCTGCGGGACTCCCGAGACGCTGAAGTCCTGGGCTCAAGCAAGCTTCAGACCTACCAGATGTGAGCCTCCCAGAGCTTTCCTTTGCTATTGGACAGATTGGAAAAGACCTCACCACGCTCTTTGGACAGAACATGGCCTGGGTTTGGGCCCCACAGGAAACATTTTAGGAATGTTATGGCCTGTAGACTTCATCACTTAAGAATGTGAAACATCTGATGTCAATTTTATATACATTACCCCCCAGCTGATGACTTCTGGGAGGTGTGTTCCCAATTTCAATTAGCAATAATCATGCCTCGGATAAACTTCATTGACTACAATAATGCCACTGTGCAAAGTTATGTGTTCCCAGTTTCAAAAAACAAAACAATTAGGGGACTCGGGGAAGCATCTCTCTGATCAGCTTGGACCTGTCTGATATTTAACGACCTGCAGGTTTGGTTAGTTTGGGGTTTGAAAACTGCATTTGGAACAAGCCCAGGAAACAACAAGGCTCAGTGAAAAGTTTTCAATACTTACAGGTAAGATCTGGAAATTTTTAATTTTCTGATGATGACAGAGCGTGAGCACAAAAGCCTTTGGATTGCTCTGGCTGTCTCGGAGGAGAAAAAGCCTGGGGATGGAAAAAATCAGCTGATTGTACATTTTCAAAAATCCAGATCTGGGATGTGGGTTTGTATCTTTGTGCATGCACGCGGCACACACACACTAAGGATAAGAGAGCCTCACAGACGTTACAGCTCAGGATGCCTGAGGACAGGCTTCTGAATGTCATCCTCCACTGAAAGGATGCTGGGGCCATGGCTGGGCAGGTGTACCATTGCAGCTAGAAAGACATGTGCCGGAAAGTCGTGAAGTTCAAAGTTCAAAGGGCCATGAGCCAGGATACAGCATCGTAGTAACTATCAGACCCAACAGATTATAACCCAGAGAATAAAACAGGACTCCAAGAGTACCTCCTGATACTATAATAAATGAGCAAGTAAATTAAGAGAGGAGGAGAAGGAGCTCTTCCTTAAAGCAGAAGGAAAGCTAAATAAACAGGAAGGAATGATGGGTCCGACACTATCTGGCCACCGCCGCGGGTTACCACCGATGAAGGACAAGGTCGTAAGCAGGTGCAAACATCAGCAGATGGAATTTGATGAGAAACACAATTTTCATTCTCAAACTATCACCCCCCCCAACACTTGTTGATACAAAGGGAAACACAGTCCATCGGAGGAACATGCCGGTACTGTCACTGTCGAGTATGCAAGGCAACACCACCAGGAATGAGACACCGACCCTGCCCAGACGGGAGGACTCTGTGTCCCCTCCTGCAAAGTGATGACCCGGCCGAGCCCCGGAGCACCCGGAAGCACTCAAGCTGAGGTGCACTCTGTAAGAACCGGCTTCTTCGTGTGACACGTGTCCACGAAGGACAAAGGCTAAGGAGCCCCCATAGGAGCATTTAGAATTATTACGACATTTTCGTTCCCCATGAAGGATGTGAAAGGAACCACTGGCAAAACCGGACTAAGTGTGTAGGCATTAGAGATCAGAACCATGTGGATGTTTACTTCCCAATTGAAAAAAAAAAAAGATTTTATCTTTCTAATCTATTTTATCTATTTGATAAAGAGAAAGACGGAGACAGAGAACACAAGCAGGGGGAGCGCAGGCAGAGGGAGAAGCAGTCGCCCTGCTGAGCAGGGAGGCAGATGCAGGCTTTGATCCAGAGACCCTGGGATCATGACCTGAGCCAAAGACAGACGCTTATCTGACTGAGCCACCCAGGCGCCCCTACTTCCCAAGTTTTGCAAGGGTACTGTGGTTAACTAGAAGATAAGTCCTTGTTCTTACAAATTTTCTACCGAAGTAAGCAAGATCCAAGGGACATCATGCTATCTGTAACTTACCTCCCAAAGGGTTCAGACAAAAAGGGGAGAGAGGCTATGATAAAGCAAATGGGGCACGGTATTGACAGCTGGGGTATCTGAGAAAATGCACACAGGAGTTCATCGTAAGACTCTGGCAACTTTTCCACAACACAAATTTATTTCAGGATAAAAGATACATAAAAATCCCAGTAGCACAAAGAAGTAGAAATCTTTGCTTTTCCACAAGCACACCTGGCGTTCGTTGCAAAGGCAGCTGTACCCTAGGAAGGAAGAGAGAAGAGCCCTAACGCCAGAATCCAGGTGACAAAGAGCCTTATTCAAGGCAAACAGTGCACCATCTGCTACTGGACTCTACTATTAAGATGGAAAGAAGATAAATGGGACAGCAAAGTCCTGTGTTAAAAAGGCAGAAAGGTGTTTTATTTTACTACAGGACTTCTCAGAGCCTTTAAATGGGAATATCCACCATGGGTCCCTAGCGACTGGAGCACCGGGTTTTGCACTCTCGTGTGACCACACACCCCTATTCCAGCGTTTCCAGGAGACATATTCTTTCAGATTTCATCTGGGAGACCAGAGTCCCATGACTCATGGGCGGGCAGTCAGTGCTAAGAATTGCCGGCCCTGCGTGGAAGGTTAGGTGTGGGGCATCTGCCACAAAAGCCCTGAGGGCCCGGGGGGTCTTCCTCCTCTCCTGGGCAGAGCCACATGCCCCAGTTGTCCACCTCAAAGATCTGCTTTCTGGGTTATTCCATTCCAAGGAAGCCACCATCCCAGCAAAAACCCGGGAGCTTCCTGGACGCCAGGCAGTCCGACAGGAAAAGCTGGTCTGCCCCTCATTCTCCTGTCAGCTTAGTTAGCTCCCAGCCACCTCCTGCTGCAGACAGGTGCACAGTGGCTGAACGTGGCCCTGAAGTGGCCAGGGAGCAGGCAGGCACTGTCCTACAGCTTCTACCTGGGGCAAGACCCTGGAAAGTGCTGAGGCTTCCCCAAATGCTTGGGATGTATAGCTGTGCTCAGTGGCTGTCTGCAACCATTATTAACTCAGAGGAGCCTGGGGTCGGAAAAGCACGTGGCTCTGGAGTTCGCAGGATTCCCAGACCTGCCACGGATCAGTTCCGTGACTGGCCTACTCCGCCTTGGGCTGCACGGGACGCTTGATGCATGGGAGCCCACGATGCCAGGGACTGCTACCCACAAACTGCAGAGCCCCACTGATAGCGCAAGGGACCTCTGCAGGGACAGGTCCCAGGAGGACTGCATGGCAGGCAACGTGGCCAGGTCAAGAAGCCTGGAACAGAGGGACACCTGGAGGCTCAGTCAGTTAAGCGGCTGCCTTCAGCTCAGGTCATGATCTCAGGGTCCTGGGATGGAGCGCCCGGTCAGGCTCCCTGCTCAGCAGGAAGCCTGCTTCTCCCTCTGCCCCTCACCCAGCTCTTCTGCTGTCTTTCTCTCTGACAAGTAAATAAATAAAAATCTTAAAAAAAAAAAAAAAGGAAAGAAAAACAAAAAAAGAAATCTGGAACCCGGCACAGGAAGAGAAGCGGTGAGGACCACTAGGGGGGATCTCTTGCAAATGTGCCCCACCCCAGGCAGGCTCCTGAAGCGGAGAGCGGCCTGTGTGGGGGGCTGACAGCGGTCCGTAGGACAACCCAGCTCGGGGTCCTTTAGTCCCCATGGTGACCTTGTCACGGTTCTCATTTCAAGATGAGGGCAGCGGGCACGGAGAAGTTAAGCCAGCTCCCCAGGGGCTAGCAGCCAGCCTTAGGCACAGAGGAATCCCGGCTTCTAGGATCAACAGGGCCATGGGTAAGATTGGAGGAGGCCTGTAAAGATGGTTCCTTCATGGCTGCTGAGCACTGTTACGGTGCCGACGGGGGCAGTGTGTCAGCCCTGGGACAGGACCCCCACCCCCTAACATGGGGCTCCACGGGGAGTTGCAAACAACTCGAATCCGGACAGAGAAGTTCCCTCCCCCTCAGGGGTGGAGTGGCATGCTCCTCAGGGCTCACCAACAGCACGGAGCTGGAGACTGGGGGCCGCAGAGGGGTGGGCGGGGCTGGACCCCAGTGTGAGCAGGGCCAGGGTGAGGAGGGCGAGGGACGGAGCTGAAATGCTGCAGGAGAAGAAGTGAGCCATCAGTGGGCACTCAGCAGAGGCCACCACGCTAGGTCAGCCCTTGGAAGAATCCTCCTCCAGGTTGTGGGCGGCAAGAGGGAAAGGAGGCGGGCACCTGGACACAGGGGATTTCAAAGACCCCGCCCCACCGGGTGGACTCCAGGCTCCCTTGTCTCCTTCTGGCCCCTCTTCCTAACTCCCTGTGTCTTCTGAGGTTAAGGCTGACTTTCAGTCATTTTCTCTGCGCTGCTGGGCTCTCTAAATTGTCTTCCCTTCATTATCTCTGCAGGGATCAGTCAAGATTAGGAATTGATTATTTCATTTACCTTGTTTTCCCAACACATTTCCTGCCTAAGCGCCCAGCAATTAATGGAAGTCTAGCCTCATGCTGATGACACCTGAATGGGTCCCATTATCCTGACCCTCGTTTTGGCCAGCCCGACATCAGGGCTAAAGGTCATACTGGAGAGAAAGCTCGGCTTATTAATGGGGTGGACGCCAGGGAGCCGGCTGGTTTATGGGAGGAAAGATGACCGGGACGCTCATCCTCGTCTGTGAGCATGAACGGACAGAGACCTTGCTGACAAGGACTCTAGGAAATGGTGAAAAGACCAATACGTTTTATTTTTTTAAACAGGCACTGACATGGGGCACCTGGGGGCTCAGTCGGAGAAGCATCTGCCTTCGGCTCAGGTCCTGATCTCAGGATCCTGGGATCAAGCCCCACATCCGGCTCCCTGCTCCACGGGGAGTCGGCTTCTTTGCCCCTATACCCTGGCTCATGCTCTGTCTCTCAAATAAACAAAATCTTAAAAAAACAAAACAGAACAGGTACAGACCCACAATTTTGTGGCCCGAGTGTGCTGAAGGATCACACGGCTCCCACACACAGGGGCAGCCCCTTAAAGGCAGAGTGGGCCTGGCTGGGAATCACAGGGGAGCGTCCTCCAATCACACATGTCCCCACATGGCCTCTGAGGTTCCATCAACCCCACAGGGACACGGGTGCCACCACCACTGCCCGGGGCCCCAGGAGGAACACAAGTGGCCATGACACCAATCCCATCCCCTCTGGAACCTTCACTTTTATGGCACTCTGATGCCCCCTGGCAAGTGAGCCACTGGGGTTTCCTTGGAACGAACCCCACAGCCAGTGTGGTGACCTCATCAGAGCACCGTGGGGTCCCTTCTGATGCTGCTCAGGACTGCGGACAGGTACGGTCTGTACAGAAAGCCCAGGAACCTACACATCCCTGCATGCAAATGCTGTCACTGTTCGGTTTCCCTCTCCTGAGACGGGCCAGACCCTTCAGAGGAGCATAGGGGAGGAGGATTCACTTCTAATGCTTTAAAAAAAAAGGGCTGTTGCAGAATAAGGGTGACCTTTCAAATAAGTAATTTGGGAACAATGTGACAACCGCACAGGAAAAATAAACAGGACTCATTCTTTACACAGCATCCCAGCATAAATACGTTCCGAATGTACCTGAGATCTAGACAAACAAAAAGGAACATCGGGAAGGAAAAGCTGGAGAAAGACCAGAGGGAAGAAGAGAAACAATAGGGATCCTAGAGGAGAACAGGAGCAAACTCCTTCACGGAGTAGCCAAAACCAACACGACAAGGGCCCGAGGATCCAGGAGGAGAAGGGACACAAATGATAAAGGCAACTACATAAAATTGGCATCAAAAAGCCTGTACAACTCAAGCCAAATAGAAAACAGACACGAGCCATGTGCAAAGTCAAAAACGACAAGACGATGTAAGAAAGAACATTTGCAGAAAACATACTGAGAACATTGGGCAGAAGATACAAACAGTTTCCAGAATGGTAGAAGAGAAGAAATGCCCGAGGAGGTTTCAATCTCTAGGAAGAGGCTCAGCCTCCCAGCGACAGAGGAGACAGAGGGACGCCCCCTCGCAGCCTGAGGGGCTGTGGGGATGCCGTCGCCCACACAGATCTGGGCACCACCAGCAGAGACATCAGCTGAACCGAACTATGAGGGGGCAGCTCCCCAATGTCCTACCATCAGCCTGGAAACACCGAGCCCCAGCAGGGCAGACCCTCGCCATGTGGGCGCACCTGCCACAGCGAGCGGATGCACAGACCCCATAAAATGGGCTCCCATCTCGGAGGAGGTGCGGGGGGCAGGGGAGAGTCTGTAGGGAGCCTGCCTGGTTTCACCATTCTGACTTTGGAACTGGGGGAGTGTTCTCTAGAATTTAACGGGAAGCATTAAGCCGAAACCAAAGCAGATCCGCTGACAAAAATCAAAAGCAAACAGACAAGTGAACCTCACTGACCACGTAGGGTTTGCTGTTAGATCCCCGGAGAGGAGACGGTTTAAACGTGGCTCTTGGATGAGACCTGCCTGGAACTCGCTTTCAGGGTTATGAGGGCTGCAGGACTGCTTACCAGACATGATGAGACACAGGGAAAGTCAGTTTTTACAAATAATTATGTCCTTAGTAAGATTTTCGGAGTAAGAGAACAGAAATATAGTAAAATCAAGGCAAAAGACCCTGTCATCTTCCAGCCAAGTTTGTGGTATCAGTGTGGGTTCAAGTTTTTATTTTTCACTGTGGGGAAAAAGAGCCTATGTTCTAGCTCTGTCCCCGGAAACGGCCCACAGGCTGTGGCGTCCAGAAGCTACTTTCCGCTAGAAAGAACGAGTTTCCAAAGAGCAGCGTTCACAGGAGCCAAATGCTCCCTGGTCACTCCTGGGATCCAGCCCTGTCCATGCTGGGTCAGAAGAGCTCAGGAACCGACTTGACAAAGTCCCGTTGGCCAAAGAGAGGGCACGCTGAGCATCAATAATAGTGTTTTGACTGAAAGAAGTCCAGCGCTTAGGAATCTAGGTACATAGTCCCAGTTTAAACAAGCAGCAGCTCATCTGTCACCATGGGAAGGTGGCAAGGCCGAATCATTATTCTCCAAACTGACCCCCCACTTGAGGGAAAAGTCAAGGGCTCAGCCGCCTTTGTAGGTAGCGCCTCACCCACTGCTTCAACAACAGACACGCCAACAAGAGAAACAGAAGGAAGCAGAGGGCCACTGTCATATGAGGAGGCGTGAGACCTACCAACCAAACGCAACTCGTCAGCTCCGATTTGAACCAACTCAGTTTAAAGGATTTTTTTTTCTTTTTGTAGCAATTAGGGAAATTTGAACCCAGACTGGATTTTAGATGATGTTAAGAAATTATGTCAAAATACAAGGGTCTTTATGTTTTAGAGACACACTATGTTTACTGGTAAAAACACAGAATGTTTGCAATTTATTTTAAAATACTCCAGAAGGATAAGTCAATCAGAGAAAGACAACTATCACATGATCTCCCTGATATGAGGAAGTGGAGATGCAACGGGGGTGGGGGCTAAGGGGGTAGGAAAAGAATAAATGAAACAAGATGGGATCGGGAGGAAGAAAAACCAAAAGAGACTCTTAATGTCATAAAACAAACCGAGGGGGGTGGGGGGGAGGGGGCTTGGGAGAGGGTGGTGGGGTTACATTATATGTTTAAATTAAAAATAATAAATTTAATTAAATAAAAAAAAACACAACAAATCATTGTTCTTTTGTTTGCCCCTGCCTTGCGAATGAAAAACAACCGGCTTGTGCTCTTGGTCTGTCCATCTGATTTGCACCAAAGAGGCAGAAGTTGGTAACAGATGGGTTACAATCTTCCTTCGGCCACCGGCTCGCTGAGCCCGCCCAGCCCCACGCTGACCCTGAGCCACAGTCGCTCCTTTCAACTGAGGCTATAGTGACTGCCGCCACCCAGGACCTCAGAAACCGGACAGAAGGCGCACCCAGCACAACAGGGGCAGGAGCCCGCTCCCCCGGCCATCAGCTCCTTACCCGTCCACCAGCCCCTGCTGCTTGATGAGCCGGTGGGACTCCTCCCTGGAGATCCTGCCGTGAAACCAGTGCTGCGTCCTATGAATCACTGCGGGAGGGAAGAGGAAAGGAGGGGGATTGGCTTCCCTCAGGGCACAGCGGACCGGCCTTCAGCACTGGGCCCCATTTCCCACAGCTACATCTCTCCTGTCATACGCTGGGTCCGTGGGTCAGGGGAAGCTCCGGGAGGGACGGGGGCCATCCTCAGGACCAAAGGATCAGGCCGCCACGAGGCGCTTACCTGTACTTAGGGTGGAAGGGTGGAGGGGACTTTGGCTGCCTGGGATGTTCATCCGTGTGCTTCGTTTCTGCAGAAGGAACGCCCGTGTCAGCGCTACGACAGCAGGCCGACTCGGGTAACGTACACATGCGGGGAGGCCTGGCTGGGATGTGGGGCCCTCGGCCATGGAGGGACAGCCTCCCCAGCCCAGCACATCTGACCACAGGCGTGAAAACAGAAGCATCCTGAGGAATCCGCATGATCCCAGGACTGAAGCACACAGAAGACAACACAGTGAAACTCCTGGGAAGTTCTGGGAGAGAAGCATGAGCTTCTTCACGGAAAACACTTGGCCTACAGAGACCCCGGGCTGTGGGGACGTTCTTTTCCAACACACTCTGAGGCAGAGGTTCAGGGAACTCTCTGAGCCAGAGCAGCGAGCTCATGTTTTGTACGTTGTCTGTAAATCTCAGAGAATTTGAAATCAGGGGGACATTCTCCGCACGGGTAGGTCAGGAGCAGGAGCCTCCAAGGGAAGAGACTGTCCGAGGCCACGAAGCTGTTCGAGCTCATGATGTGAGCGCCGACCGGCTGCATCAGGGTGGGTGGGCTCCGTGCTGTCCACACATAGCCACTGACCACCCCTTAGCAGAGGCAGCTCTGTGTGGGAGCCACGAGGTCAGAGGGCTCTGTTCCTGTCCCGCTCTTCCCACGGTGCTGGGAACATGGAGGAACCCCAAGCTGAGACTCTGATGTCACCCTCCCCTCCCCAGCACCTTGCCCCCACAACAGCGCCCACGGAGCTGTTCTTCCAGGAGGCCAGCGGTGGGGCAGGGGCACTACCCACGAGGGGGCCTGTCCACGGGACGGCCGGGCCTTACCCTCCAGGCATGGCCTTCCTCCAGGGCTGCGCTCTGGGCTTCGGCCGGGTTCTCGATCACTCTTCCTGTTTGCCCAGAAAAATCCATTGCCACGAGGGAGTTCTCAGAGACGCTGCGCTGGAAGGAAAGGCCACAAGTTCTTAAGATATAGGGAACCAGGCCAGAGATGGCCGGGAGAAGGGTGACGGAACATCCTGCCCCCACTCTAAGGTTAAGCTGGAAATTCTGTGGCAGGAGGGCCCTTGAACTAGAGGTGGCTTTGGTTTCTCTGGAGGGGAAGAAGAAATACTCTGGTCCCCTCACTGCACCCAAACTCCGGTGGAGGCCACGGGGTGCCGCAGGGCTGGGGTGGTGGGTCCCTTGCAGGCCCCTAGCAGCCACCAAGTCTCTCCCCAGGGGCTCAGTTCTGGGTGACACATGGACCCTCCCTGTGCACACCGGCCCCTCCCAGAAATGGGCCTGGGGAGCCAAAGGGTCAGGTTTGGAGAGGACAAAGTATTCTTCCACCTTTGGAAAGTAGTGGACATCCTGAGGACAAGGACATTCCCAGCTCTACTTCCCTCCAGGGAAGGCTCCAGCTTAAGGGTCACCCATGGCCACAGTGCCACAGCTGCCCCCGGTGAGAGCAATACATGGCTGGTGACAGTCCCTGAGCTCCTGAACAGAGCCGCCACCCTGACCGGTACTGACTGTTCCCAGCGGTCACACCGCCGGCCAGACAAGCCCGTCTCCCCAGAAACAATCTGTGCTCAGCCGCGACTCTGGGAAGGGGCCCGCCTTCCGGGTGCCGCAGATGTACTCACCACTGGCGTGCAGAAGGAGGGGAGCAAGGCCTTCCGCGGGGGTGGGATCCTGAAGTTCTGGTACAGCAGCATTCCGTACTGTAGGGGGAAGGCCAGAGTCAGCCGTCGGGTCCCCTGGAGACCCCCAAGCCCCAGAACACGGCAGACCCGTGCAGGGAAGGACCGGACGGTACGGAACAGGGAGCGACCCCAGCCGCCACTGTGGGCACACAGCCTCGCCCCTGCATGCCTGTGCCCTGTGGACAGGAGCGGCTTACTGGCTCGCTCACGCTGGCGGGGGACAAGGGAGAAGCAGGCAGTGATGATGTAATAATAAGATCGAGGGGCGCCTGGGGGTTCGGTTGGTTAAGGGTCTGCCTTAAGCTTGGGTCATGATCCCAGGGTCCTGAGATGGAGTCTCGTATCCTCGGGCTCCCTGCTCAGCATGGAGCCGGCTTCTCCCTCTGCCTCTGCTCCTCCCCCTGCTCATGCTTTCTCTCTCTCTCAAATAAATTTAAAAAATCTTCAAAAAAAAAAAAAAAAAAGGTCTAGCACCACAGTTAACCTTAGTGAATGCTGCTACAGCCAGGTACACTTCCAAGAGCTTCATTTCATTTACTCCTCTCCACACTCCACATCAGGAAATGTGTCCTTTATCCCCAAGTACAAGTAACATGCAACAGGAAAGTGAGGCAGGTCACTCAAGGTCATGGTAAAGTAAGGGCTCTGGGTTCGAACATACACAGCCTGCCCCTGCCACCTCCCATGGTCCATGCTTCCTGGGCCTGAGCAATAAGCAGAGTCCCACTCGCCTGTGACCACCCCGCCTGCACCCCGGTCCTCTGCTCGCCCACACGGGAAAGGAAGATGGTCGGGCAAGGAGACGCAGTTATCAGGAGGTAGCTCATTAGCTCATTTCCAGCTTCAGCGCCACAGGGTGTCCTCTGGTATCTGGAACACCACCAGAAGGTCCACCACGCGCGTGCCGGCGCTCCCTGAACACAGGGGCTGGGCCACGAGAAGTGCCCAGGGCTGCTGGTCAAGCATGTTCCAGAACGGATAGAAAGACGAAAGGCTGTAGAATCTCGGGGCAGGCTACCAGGGAGAAACCCACGTCCCCACCCATCCCAGCACGACCACGGAAAACGGAGACAGAGAGACAAATGCAAGCAGGGAAGAGCGTGGGTCACGGTCACAGGAGCCGCCCGCAGAAAGCGGCTGAGTTCCACGGACACACAGAGAGAAGGCAGTGGAACGGGGTGGGGAGGGCGGCGGTGGGCGGAAGGGACCCCAGGGTCCGTGGACAGTCCCCTTGACAGTGGAGGCAAGATGGAATATGATGGCAGACGGAGGCCGCTCCCAGCAGGCCCACGCTGGGAGAACTCGGCACGTCTCTGGTCCCCGAAAAGGATGCAAACCCAGGAAAGGTGGGCGCAGAGGTGCAGGAATTCAAATTAATGCCAGGGCCTCTTCTAAGTCTTAAGCAGCTTAAGACATGGGAAG
The DNA here is from genome assembly GCA_003697995.1 of Taxidea taxus jeffersonii. Lineage (NCBI taxonomy): Eukaryota > Metazoa > Chordata > Mammalia > Carnivora > Mustelidae > Taxidea > Taxidea taxus. The sequence goes on from ML107348.1 coordinate 43,826, forward strand.
AACTGAAATCTCGGGTGAGATACTAAGAAGGGCCTCAGCCCCGCGCAGACACGGTGGGGACAGCCGGGCGCGCTGGGGTCCAGCGAGGGGAAGATCGTGCCAGGACAGCCAGGAAGGAGAGAAGGAGAGAAACAACGTGGACGGAGGTGAAAAATAGAAATAAAACTGACTGATGGGTCTCCCCTGCCCCACCCCCAAAAAATGTAAATGGGGAAAGAGATGAATACAGGCTGATGCGGCAAATTGAAAACAAACAGCAAATGGCAGACTTAAGCACAAATATTCCTAGTAACCTGTGGAAGGACACCTTTCCCAACAAACACGCCAATTAGAACGTGAAGATGACTAGAGGAGAAAGTACGATTATACGGTGTTTGTCAGAGATGAGGACCCGGAAAGCAGAAACACAGAAAGGAGGAGAAAAGCCGTGTGGACACAGACATACCTGCAGTAACGTCGGGTGGGTAAGACGTCGGGGCGGGCATCCCTGATGCAGGTAACAGATTTCGGAAGGACCCAAGAATTGATGTCAAACACACATAAATGTTCTTTTTGATTTTATTTACTTGAGAGAAAAAGAGAACACACGCAGGAAGAGGCAGGGGGAGAGGGAGAAGCAGTCTCCCTGCTGAGCAGGGAACCCTACATGGGGCTCGATCCCAGGACCCTGAGATCATGACCCGAGCTGAAGGCAGACGCTTCACCGACTGAGCCCCCTGGGGGCCCAGAGACGTAAGTGTTATAAACTTGTGTGACCTAACAACACACACCCCTACATGCACGTGTGCATATGTGGTCTTCTAAGCAGAAGTGTGTGTGGCATGCACGCGCACACGTGTATGTACCAACACTCCGAATCGAATAATCGTACAAACACGACAAACAGTTGAAAACGTAAGGCTTAAAATCAATGACCTAAGGATCCCTTTCAAAGCATTAAAGAAAAATCATCAAATTCAGGGCAAAGAAAGAATAAGAAGGGAAACACACACACACCCTTCAGGACGGCCCCAAGACTGCTGCCGGTTCCAATAATTCACTCGGAGGACTCGTCCTTGACCCACGAGCCATCTAACCAGTTTGTTTTTAAGCAGGTATTGAACTGTGTTTTATCTGCACTGTAGTCTTGAAATATTATGTCTGACTTAAGTATTAAGGAAGTTGTCTACTTCCCACAGTTATTTTTTGAAGTTCCACGACTAGGAATTCTTGTTTTCCCCACTTACAAATAAATACTCCAGCCTTCACAGGGGTAGTTTTATTGGCATAAAATGAGTTTTCAGATTATTAACTCTCCGTACATGACCTACAGTGCCAACTCCTTAATAGTATTCCCTTTTTATTTTAGATGAGTGGGTTTTAAAGAAACACTTACGGTCCAATCATTCTTTTTCCTTTACACTTCCTTCTGTTGCTTGAAAAAAAGAACATGCGGCCATAGAATTATTCGCCCCCATTTTGGGCAGAACGTTTCTTATTTCTTATTCACGTCTGCTTGAATGCAACACTCTCGAGCACTTTCACAAAAAAGACACATGAGTGACAGCTGATGTCCTGCTCCGGGGTGTAAAGGGACTGCAGAGACATTCCCACATAAGGGGAACGGCAACGGTTGCTGGTTCAGAGTCAACATGTGCTACGTGAGGAAACAGCCTCCTCACACGCGACGGCATAGGAGTGAACACCGTCACGTGAATGACACCCTTTCTCTTGGAATGGAATTAAACATTCAACACTGACGTTCTTAAGTGAGATGGAAGTTTATTTCCCTGTGCAAACACCGCACAAGGGTTTAGGGTCACGATCCATTATTGGCAGGCTCAGCTCCAGGAACACAAAGCGAGTACAAGATGTGCTTTTGACCTCGAGGGAGCTTCGGGCTTGTAGAAGACATACAAATAGGCGGCTGTGTGCCTCGGTTATTCATGGAGAGGAAATCTGAGTGGGTTCTGGAGGGACAGTGTAGCCCCAGAAGCAAGGGCGGGATGCTGACCGACATGTCCATGTACCTCGCGGGCTCCACGGTCTGTTACCATTCGCACCACACAGAGCTTAAAACGTTCCCAGAAACTTAGAGAAACTAAAAATGTTGATATTCTCCTTCTGGATTTTGCAGTCAATTTTAGGGTCTCCTTTGCTTTTGCACACATTTCCTTCTGACTTTAAAAGACAATGGTAGGCAGAGGAGTGCAGTGGGTGTTTCCTCTCCCTGTTTCAAAAGTTCCCTGTTTTTACACGCCTTGGTTTCTATCCTCTGTCCATTTTCCTTGCCCTCCTGTTCTGTCCTACTCCCGTGGTTCAGGCTGGTGCGGCCTGGAAGCCTGGCACACAGCACTGGGAGCGCGGGCAGGGGCGGGGAGGGAGGGACGGGCAGGGCGGGGCGTGTAGGCTGCTTCTGAGCAGAGGTGCTTTGGGCATCCTGCAGGGGTGACTGTCTGATGGACATCTGAACTGCCCGCGTGGGCTGGGGCGTCTCTACAGCAAGCCCCCCTTACAGAAATGTGCGCTCCGGAAGCCACACCTCCCTCCATAGGAACTTGTAGGGCAGTTTCAGAAACTTCTAGAAGGTAGGGGGAGATAACAGAGCACAGCAACAAAGGTTAACGTTCCCTCCACACCCCCTATGGCTACGAAATCATTTAACCAGGTGACGGGAAGGAAGGAGGAATGGCAGCCAATAGTACCTGCTGGCTTTGTCCCCCAAGCATCTCTGGGGACAGCAGGGCCCGTCCTCTCCTACCCAGGTTCAAGCTCCTCTTTAAAGAGGACCCGTGATGGTACTCAGAGGCATGAAAGGTCCTTGGCTCACTGAAAACAATGTGTTGCTCTCCAACAAGCCCTGGGATTCTAATACAACGTGAACTGCTGTTGCAGCCTTAGCCATCGCTCAGCAGTGACTCCTGGATACACCGGGGCCTGCAGAAAGGCAACGCTTCCTCCAGAGAGGACATGTACATCTGATCCCCTCCTGGGAACAGGAGTCTGAGGACTAGCGCTCCGGGGACCTGCCATCACTCACTACCAACAAGGCCTCTGGTCAACCATGGAAAGGTGCAGCCCAGTGTCTCCTTAGTCTGTGCCACTGAGACCCTTGGACTCCGGCCCGAGACCCAGACTCTCTGAGGTCCAAGTCCCTGCCTGCTGCCCCTGCCGGCCCAGGGTCAATTCCAGCCTTGCCCAGGACACCAGGAGAAAAAGCTTCAAAAAACAGTCACAGGCAGACACAGGAGTTTGGGTGGTGCCCGCCGTCATCCAGCTCAATTTTTCCAAGCATCTGCTGTGTTCTGAGTGCAGGCAATCCTGGCTGTCCGAGAGGGGCTGGGTGGGGGGCATCAGGGAAGAGGACATCCAGACCGAGACCCGGTGCAGAGCAAGCGCAGGGAGGGCAGACGGATGGACGTCTCCTGGTCAGGTCCCCTGTCAGGGAGACGGAGAGTGAGAGACCTGAGTCCACACTCACATCCGGGAGGCTGGGACAGGAGCTGGGCGGAGGGAACAGATGCACTTTATAAGGTTTCCCATGGCTCCAAACAGCTCCGATTCCTGGGAGAAAATATCTCAGAACCTCATTCTGAAGGTTACATTGGGGTACAAGGCGAGGGTCTATAGTCTTCTGATTTCACTTCCTGCTCTGAGACCAAGACAGTTCGAGACGGGACGGGGAGGGGGAAGGTGAAGTAAGGCGTTCTCCCATGGGAGGAGGTCCATCAGCCTGCTCGGTGGTGGTAAGATGCCATGGCACATAACCAGCTGGGACTGAAGGCGCCCTTCAGCTTCTGTGTCAACTGAGTGGCCCAAGCCTGTCAACCACACCAGTGGCTGTTCAGTCCAGGCCCTCACCTCCTTCAGGAACAGCCTTTGGGATGTGGGGTTTGGGGCTGACTGGAGGCAACAAGGCCACGTGCAGACGTGGACGGTGGGGTCCCCTTCCTGCTGGCTCTCACGGAGGGCAGTGGAGTGCCGTGGCGAGCTCTGACTCAGCCCCAGAGCTGACGGTGCGCACACCAGTAGGCCCCTAGCCCCCACCCCGGGGGCAGGATGCGACGGGCTTCAGCTCTGTCCTCGGTCCAGGGAGGATGATGACGGGCTACAGCGAGGTTAGACATGAGGAAGAGTCTGGTCCAAGGCAAATGCTCGCAAACGTTCCTGATCCTACGCTAACCTCCAGAGGGACGCATTCCTGTCGGCATTAACGGTAACGATGGATGTGACTGTCACTGCTCGCTCTGTGCGTTTCCCTCCCTGTGCCCAGTCCCGTTCCGCTGGCCCTGCCGTCTCATGCACGATGCCCGGCGGAGACCTTGCTCCTGGATTGGCTGTGCACTACCCCAAAGCACGAATCCCACAGCGTCACAGACGTGCTCCCATTTCCTTTCCTGCTTTTTCCAAGATAGACTGTGTATCTGCAGATCCAAAAAAGTCACACACATACAAAACTGTTGAGGGTGTCCCTCCCGCCGGCCCCCATGTGTGCAGGTCTGTGCCTGCCCCACTAGCCGTCTCGCCGAGCACTCCTGTGCACACCAGCAAATGCACAGATGCATTTTAGCTTCTCCTTTCCTTGCTCCTACAACCGAGGGATCATTTCCCTTTTTAATTCTTAATAATATGTTCTGGGAACTTTCCCACAACACACTCCAGAGAGGACCCCGTTCTTCGTGTCCCTGAGGAGAATCCTCTGAATGACATCCCATAACCTGTACAGCTGGCTTGTCAAGGAGTCGCCTCCGATCTACGGTGTCCTGGACACACATTAACGTCTCCTCCTTGAAATGTTAATGTTATGAAATAGTAACATTTTACGCTTAACCCATCTTTGTTTAAACGGCAGCACAAATAAAACAAGGCACGGTTCTGGGAAAGGGAGGCTTCCAGGATGCCCGTGCTTGGAGCAGGTGGCCCCCGGCATCTCCAAGCGGTCATGAACTAGGCCTCCTTCTGTGTGTCTGTTTCTCTAGGTGACTCTGCCCTGACTCTCTGCCTGGCTGGAGGCTTTGGTGAAGGTTGGCATTTTCATAAAGAGATTCCTAGAACCCTGGCACGGGTCGGCCACCACTGACCACGCCTTCTCCTCCAGACATCTTGACATTCACCTTGCATAACCACTGCATACAACTGTGCGATGCCCATGGACTTTATGTACATGAGGAACAGCAGCCACGTGGGCATAGATGTGCACAAAGGGGCTTTTTCCGGGATCACAGAAGTGAGGTGTCCTCTGCCGTTACATGCCTAGCCTTTACCGCGGGATCACACGGAATCACCTTGGCGGTTACTGGGAGTGGCTGCCGAGGGCACCGAGGTTCTACGCAACAGACTCCCTTAAGAACATGTCGGCAGGAGACATTATGTCTGTCGGGCGCTGTGGAGAGCTGCATGGCCTGTCACGTTTCCCTCGTGGCCCCAGCTTTTCAGGAAGTGAGAGTCTGATGCTCAGTCTTTGAAGTCATCAACCCTCCTGACGAGCTATCTGCTCTCTCTCTCCCTGGCTCCCACTCTGGTCTTTCTATTCCTATTTCCCTAGACCCCAGGCTCTCAGCCGGCACAGTCCCCCGCCCCCACGCCCCACCCAGGGACATCCAGTTATATCTAGAGACATTTCTGGTTGTCTCACTGGTTGGGGTGCTCCTGGCATCTGGTGGGAGAAACCAGGGGCGCCGCTCTGAGTCCCATCACGTCCCTGAACAGCAGGGGCCGAGGTCGGAAGCCGGCTCTGACCTAACGGGAAGCCTCTGGGAGAAGCTTCTGAGACCCCGTTTGGAAGGACGTGCAGGCACACAGGGCTGGCGGGTCATGGGGAGGGCTGTCCATGACGAGATGCAGGGCGCACACGGGACGCTGCGTACCTTGAGAAGCCTGCACGCCGTCATCCAGCATGTTCTGCCTTGCTCGTCTTCGGCACACAGCAGCCGCAGCTCCTTCGTCTCGTTTCTGATTTTGTTTGGCTGCAGGAGGTGAGAGAGGACTCCGTGAGTGCGACATGGTGAACGCAGAACATGCCTGTGCTGGGCAGGACTGGGCCTGGTGCACACCAGACAGCCAGCAGGATGAGACCAGAGAGGCTGTGTCCTCCGCCTGGCACGGCCCAGCCTGGATTGGGTCTAGTCATGAGGGCTTGGCCAGCCCCCAACACGGGGATCTCAGAGGAGACAAACTCTCACAAGGGAAGGTGGTGGGTGCCACGGGGACAAGTGGGTACCTAGGTCTGTGTGGGGAAAGTTAGATTCAACCGGAGAATAGGAGTTATGGAAGAAAAGATGTCTGGTTGCCTCTTAGGGGGACCGAGGTGGCAGCTGAGAAAGGGCTTCTGTGGGGCTCGGCCAGTGAGGGGAGAAGCCCCCGAGGGGTTCAGGGCCTGAGCGTATCTGAGTGGCCTCAAGGTGGGACCCACGGAAGGTCCAACAGTGTGGCCAGCATCACCCCGGAGAAGGGGAATTCAGGGGGCAAGCAGCCTAGGGCAGGTGGAGGGTCACTGTCATACATGTCACTGTGGAGGGATGGCAGGGGCCCCAAGCAGAGGCCGGGTCTACCTGGTGATGGGGGAGAACTGGTGCAGGTGTGTGCTGGTGGGAGGTGTGCACTGGAGGGGATGCTGGCCACCGGGGTTCAGTGGCCCCAGCCCTTCCAGTGGACGCCCTTGTGCTGCTTTCCCATGCACCTCGGGCCCTAAGCTCCTGCTCCTTGCAAGCCCAAGAAGCTTCACCAGGTGAAGTACAAGCTAGTATTTGTGGGAACAGTGTGCTCCTGCTCCCTGGCCTCTCCTCAGGCTGGGGTGGGGCTCGGGCTGGGAGGTCAGCCCAGCTGGTGGACTCCGCACACACGCTCTCTGGAGCGTGGATGTGAGCAATGGGGCTGCTTCAGCTCCCACACGAGCACCTGGGAAGATGCAGTGAGATGACGGCGGGAGAGCCCTTAGCAGAGCAGCTCAGGAGCCCTGCGTACGCAGGAAGCAGCCTCTACTGCACCTGTCCCCAGCATCAGCTTGGCCTCCACAGGGGAGAGCGGGCCCTGCACATGAGTTTGTGCACACGTACATATGTGTGCGTCTCCACCCCCACTGCTGTGCACACGTGTGCAAGTGTGTGTATGTGAGTACATGTATGTGTCCACATCTGTGTGTGCATGTGTATGCATGTGTGCATCTCCTTGTATTCACACAGTGTGCACACGTGTGCAGGTGTATGTGAGCACATTTATGTGCCCTCATCTGTGCGCACGTGTATGCACATGTGCATCTCCTTGTATTCACACACTATGTGCATGTGTGCAGGTGTACGTGTATGTGGGCACATCTATGTGCCCATATCTGTGTGTGCTCGTGTATGCACGTGTGCATGTATGTGAGCACATCTGCATGTTCATATGTGTGCACATGCGGAAATAAGCATGAGCCCATGCTCTCACACACATGAGTGCAGAGGCAGGGCAGGGGGTGCACCCACTGTTGCAGGGACCAGAAGCCCATACGGAAAGTGCTGGCTCTCAGTATCCCGGAGGCCACCCAAGTGACAGGCTGGGGTCACTGAGCCGCGGAGCCCATTGATACACTGCCTGCCGCGTCCTCTGCTTCTCCCCAAAGTGCTAGCTACTTAGAGAGCGACATGGAGTGAGAATCGGGAATGAATCAGTGCACTGGAACCTGTGTTTCTGTTAGGAAATAACTCAAACAACCATAGCACCAAGACAGGAGTTTCAGGCTCCATCCGGAATTCCCGGGTGGGATGCCATAGGGAGAGATAGCCTCTAGGCAGGGCAGGAGGGCAGTACCTTTATGCAGAAGCCGTAGTCAGTGGGGGCACCGTACTGCTTCTTGCCCGTGATCAGCGAGAAGATGCTGCTCTCCTCCAAGCCCCCGAGCAGCTGCAGGTGTCGGGGCTCCTACGGGAGAGGGGGGTCAGCTACCCAGCAGATGGCAGGCACTCCCGCGTGCTCGTCAACAGAGGGTAGTCTGCGCACACTGTGCGTGCATTCCTCTCTCAGAGCCCAGGGACCAGCTGGTTATATAGAGTAAGTGCTGAGGAGGACCAAAGGCACCAGCCCTTGCCAAGAAAACCCACCGCCCAGACTGTGACAGTGGGGCACCTGGGCAGCTCAGTTGTATGAGCGTCTGCCTTTGCCTCAGGTCATGATCCCACGGTCCTGGGATTGAGTCTCGTGTTGTCAGGCTCCCTGCTCAACTCCCTCTGCCTGCTGCTCCCACCCCTGCCTGTGCTCTCTTGATATCTCATGCTGTCTCTCTCAAAGAAATAAACCAAATCTTTAAAAAAGCCAAATACCCCACATGACAGCATATTTACTTGAGACTGTGCCGTATGCTATATCAAAGCTCCTGAACCAAACATTCAAAGTGAAGACCAGGAAAACATCTAGAGCCTAAGGGTCAAAGTGGAGAGCACGCTGCCATGCCCGGCCCAGGCCACCTCTGCAGCCTTGGTGTATAAGGTCCAGACATCCTGCAGTCTTCCCTCAACAGCTTGTCCCAACCTCGTCCCTGACCCTCCATCGTCCTAGTTCTGCTTCCTGCTCTGGGGTCAGCTTCTATGAGGGCACTGGGAAGTCGGGAAATCAAGTTGCCCTCCCGGCCCCATACGGGATGGAAACTGCTCCAACTGCCCCCACCCCTCATCCCCGGCTCATGTGGGGCAGCCGCTAACCGCCCAGAGCGGCTCGAAGGTGGCCTGGCTCTCAGCGCCCTCGCCTGGGGTCCCCCAGGCCCTCCGTCCTCTCTCCCGGCAGGAAGGATGCACGCTTGGCCATGGTCTGTGGGGCCCTCTCCCATTGCAGGGTGTGTTCACACACCACAAGGACAGTGTGCAAGCAGGAGTGTGCAAGGACACCAGCCAGCAAGGCGAGCCCCCAGAGCTCCAGCTGTGGAAGCCTGCCGCTGTAGTTTCTATCTTTCACCTGCTCTTCCCTGGACATACATACATAGCTCCAATCTCTTCCCGGGAATATCTATGGTAACGCATACTAGCTTGGTGACAGTCTACCAGCCACCCCATGGCCAGCCTGGATGCTAACTTCCATACTCTGGAAACTGAGTCAGCATCCTCCAGGGACTCAGGCTGCCAGGGAGGCTCTGCTCCCAAGACCAGGGCTGGCCAGCCCAGGGGCCCACAGGTCTGGGTGGTTGCCTGGTTTCCGAGGGAGACCAGCAGGCCAGGAACTGAGAGTCAGCTTAGCTAGTTATCACAAGCCTGGGGGACCCAGATGTGCATTTCCAAGGAAGCTGCGTCCCCTCTGAATGCCCCCAGCCTGGTGTGACGGTGGTGGCAGCGGTGGCTTTAAAACCTACCTTGGACGCCCCCTTGGTGGAGCAGTAAAGGCCCGATCTCCGCAGACACACGTACAGCTTTCTCCACGACTTCCTCCCCAGCTCCTTCACGTGCAAGAACCCCTGGATTTCAGGGCAGCTGCTGGAGTTCAGGAAGTTCTGTTGGAGAGATGCGTCAGAGTCAGAAGCTGCCATCAGCCTGAAGCAGGTGCCTCTTACTGCCGTCGCGGACATTCTGACATCATCTGAATTACAAAAATACTCTTTTTTGGTCAAACCAAGCATTTTTAAACAACGGTTTTCCTTTCAAAAATCTTAAAACCCCACATAAATTAGTGTGCAGGACATTCATACCCACGCAAGCCAACAGACCTTCCCAACATTGACAAAACGGGACGTCGCAGATTCCTCTATGAGACAGTAGGGTTAAGGGCCCTCCCTTTCTCCTGGGTTCCCATAAAACACACAGCCTCATTAATCAGTTAGGGTGACAGGAAGCACTGGGAGCCCTGTGGATGGAGACCGAGCACATCACATCCACCCTGTCACCCTCCACGGAAAGGACAGCTGATGGATCTCTCCAGGAATGCCTAGGTGACGCTGCCGTCCCAGCTGACCCCTCCCACATGTGGCACGGCTGGGAAACCAAGGTCAAGAGCCAGGTCTGGGAGTAAGACCGGAGTGGTGACAGGGGTGGGTCCTCTCCAAGGGACTGTGAGGGGACACAGCTCCTCCCGCAGGTGGACAGGTCAGTCGACAGAGTCTGCGTGCACCCTCACCGAGCACAGCCCACATGGCCCAAACGCTGCGGTCAAGGTGGGGGCATAGGGATTATGGGGACTCTGGGAAACACCAGAACAGAGCTCTGAAGCCCTCACCGTTCGGGAGGTGAAAATAGGCCTGGTGATCCAGAGAGCAGACAAAGGAGGACAGTGGGCAGAATTCTGCAGGAATTTTCGTGGTTTCTCTTAATCTGATGCTGCCTGAGAACGTTGGCTGCATTCATGAATGGTCTGTTCTCTCACACAACATGCCGTAAACAGACATGTTACTCGGGGCACAGCCTAACAGTCCTCATTCCCGACTTCCCTGGAAAAGCGTGAGCAGCTCAGCCAGGGGGGCCCCCACGGGGAGGGGCTGGGGAAAGGCCAGGATTTCTCGAACAGACTTCAGAAGGCAGAGGGACAAGGAAGACAGATACGAAATTCATTTTAATGTACACTCTGCTACCTTTTCAAGGTTTTTATGGCAGCCTCCTTCCCAGTAAGGGGGCTCAGTGCCTGTGTGGAGATCCCCAGGGCGGCAGCCTGGCCTGGGACCCGTGCTCTGGAGGAGAACACGCAGGCCCTTGGCTGCTCTCTCCCACCCTTCTGCTCATGCTGCTTCTAGCCTGGAGGAAGCTCATCCTGCTGGTAAGTGTTTCGCCTTGAAGGAGCCTGGCTATGCACACATTTCCCAACCATTACTTCTGGTTACTCTAAACCCCAACAGGATCCGGGGCTGGTATGAAGACGGCAACCCTGTCTAGCTTCTGGGAAGCTGCGACGGCCACTTGAGAGGATGTCCATCCAGAACGCGTCCTTGCCCAGTACCTGCAGAAGCTGGTTGTGACCACCGTTGGACTGCTGACACCAAGTGACCATCTGCTCTGGGAAGAAATTCTAAGGAAATGGGAAAACAAATACATTAGGTCAGTTTAAAAGTGGGGAAAAGCAGCCTTACAGGGATGCTAGCATTCAAAACGTTCCTACAGGCGTGTGGACGTCTGTCTGTATTTAAAATGATGTCCTTCCTCCTCCCTAAGCAGCAGGAGGCTCCCGATCCTGATAGGTCCCAGGACACGTGCCTCCCTTGCCGCCTCCCAGAGAAATAAAAAGGAAAGAAAGCCCGATGTGCCTGGAAACTCATCCTTCCACAAACCACGTAGTATCACTGGCTGTTTGCAGAGAGTAATGGGTGTTTCTTCTGCCGAGTATTGTACTCAGCTGTTCCAATTCAACCATGAACTTCCAATGTAACTGGAAAACCCGCCCTTCCTCTCTCCCCACTCAGAGGTTAACCCCCTTTCCCTCTGCGACCACGAAGAACACCCTCATCACATCTGGCCACCACAAGGGCATTTAGTTAAGCATCGGATACCGAGTTCCGAGCGAGGACGTCTTCGCGAGGCCACAGACCAGCTTCTCAAACTGCTCTGCCACCCCTGTATCTATCTCACTTCCATTATCCTCGGCTGCTATGATCCCAAACATCAATCCCAAGAGTTCGAGGGTCCCAAACCCTGAACCTAAAGAGAGAAGACTCTCACCGTAGGATTTTTGAAAAACTCGTATTTTGCATAATTCTTCCTAAATAAAAACTTGCTCTCGTTTGCCATGGTGCTCTCCACCTGGGCCACCAGCTCGTGGTCTTCCAGGCACCTTTCTGTGGAGGAAAACACACTTGTGAGAAGACGAGGTCTAGGGCGGGACGACACTGACACCTCTCTGTCATGCAGTACTGAATGCACAGGGGGTCCTGCGACAGTTCGGGGGAGGAGAATTCAAGTCAGTCCTTGCTTCTGCACGCTGCTTCTCCATTTGGCACCGGTGAACGTGTTAATAAAGACTCC
>ML107349.1:0-29640 GCA_003697995.1 Taxidea taxus jeffersonii
CCTGTCTCACCTTAGAAATTAACATATATTTTATTTTTCCTTCTCTAACATTAAAAATGTATTGCAATGAATAATATAGCAGAGCTGTGTATAAAACTAAACCTTCCGCATCCTCTTTTAAATGTTTGTTCTTCAGCAGAGATCCTCTGAGGAAAACATATTGAAAGGATGAACAGTAATTTAATTTTTTATCATAAGCATTAGTGGCAAATAAAGGACAAAAGTACTTTGTAGTGCTAAAGAAAAAAGATGAGATATTCATCAAGGGAAAATACTGCCTTCAGATTGACTGCCAGGTCATGCATATTCTTTTTCTTTTCAAATAGAGAAAATCACAAGATTAATATGCAGACCCTGGAAATACTTCCTGTGTATGTTACAAGTAGCAAATATTGAAGACACTGTTGGTGCTTTTAGAGAGCTATCTAAAAGCTTCTATGGAAAAATGAGGTTACTAAACATTTTTATTAAAATATGGATCTAAAATTCAGAATTACATTGTTTCCCAAAGTCCCTTGAATTACAATCTTCCATAAAAATGCAATAAGGAAAAAAAATCTGTTGCCAAGTTAGATCGTTAATTAGCTATGTAAAGTAAGAAAAAAACAAAAGCTTGATTTTGACTGGTGCCCAAAGTTATAATAACATCTAATATTTCTACATTAATTTCTTTACTTTGACTAATAGAAAACTTAAAATATAGTTGCTTAAAATACAGTTGCCTATAGTTGCTATAGGCAAAATTTAGTGGAACGGTACTGCTCGTCATGCCTTTAGAATTTTGCAGCAGTATTAAAAAGAAGGATAAAAATAAAGTATCATCCTACATTTCTAAAGTAAAGTTTAGAAATTATTTTATACTCGCTTGTCATATTTCTAGGGTCTCTAGTATTTGATCCGTGAGTAATGAAAAAAAATACTTAATTGGGGAGACTTTATGGTCTGTGAGGAAATAAAACCAAGTCTCATGTAGCAATAACTCTATTAAACAATAATATAATTAAATTGTTCACCTAGACTTGAATTAAAGGTCTCTGTTTAATTATCTGTCCTGACCTTCAATTGTAGACCAATGTTCAGGAATAAAACTACAATTCTGGCAGCATCCCACTTTCAAGATCTCTTATCCTAGGTGCCATTTCCGGTTTCCATTTTTTACCCTTGAGATTTTACCCTTAAATGATGTACTCTAGCATATATATATATATATATATATATATATATATATATAATCATATAAAAATCAAGTGTCTACCCATAAATAGAGAGAAGAAACTGGTGGCTGCCAGAGGGAGAGAGGTAAGGTGATGGATAAAATGGGTGAAGTGGAATGGGAGGTAAGGTTTTCCAGTTATGGAATGAATCAGCCACAGGGATGAAAGGTGCAGCCTTGGGACTATAGTCAATGGTATTGTAGTAGCTTGGTGTGGTGACAGATGTAGTATGAGACACTGTTGTCATACTACACTTCTGGTAAGCATAGTACAGTATGTAGGGTTGTCAAATCATTATGTTGTACCTGAAATTAATGTAACATTGTGTGTCAACTGTACTTCAAAAAAAAAAAAAAGGCGGGGGGAGGAGGGTGGATAAAGTGTCTAAAATTGGAAAGTATTGGGGACACCTGAGTGGCTCAGTCAGTTAAGTGTCCAACTCTTGGTTTCAGTTCAGGTCATGATCTCATGGATCCTAGAAAGGAAACCCCATGGCCCTCCTCTCTGCTAGGTGGGGAGTCTGGTTGAGCTTCTCTCCCTCTCCCTCTGCCCCTCCCCTCACTTACACATACTCTCCCTCTCTCTCTCAAATAAAATAAACCTTTAAAACAAATAAAATAAAGTTGGAAAGTATATGAAGGAACTGAAACTTAAATTTTTGAAGAAAAATATAAAGCCTACATCAAACACTAATGCACAAAATAAATGGTATCAGAAATAAATATACAGATGCAAAGTATGTCAGTCTGAGAGGGTACTCTTTGAAGATGGTATTTTAAGGCACTTTGGGAAAAGGATAATTGTTCTCTGGGAATTCTGATGGAAGAGTATCAAATTCACCAACTCACTGAAAAGGATCATTAGTATCCAGAGTTTCCTTAAACACATCTTTTGTTTTTGTTTTTATCTTCATGTTTAATATCACCTATATATGTCCACTTAAATATGAACTCAGTACAATACCAAACATCTTTTTTTCTTTCTAAAAGAGATTATTTCTTTTTTTTTTTTTAAGATTTTATTTATTTATTTGAGAGAGAGAGAGAGAGCAGAAGCTGGGAAGAGAGGCAGGAGAGGGAGAAGTAGACTCAGGAATCTGGGATCATGACCTGAGCGGAAGGCAGATCCTTAACAAACACTTAACAAACTTAACAAACTGAACCACCCAGGCACCCCTTTGAAAGTATTTCTGTCCAGAAAGTCATTTAGAGACTTACTAAGTATACAGTTTACAAGCTCATGGTCTCTGACTGTCAAGTGTTAAATTACGGCCATCGTTGACATCCTTGTTCCTCCTGTCTATATGTTTACACCATGAGGCCTAAAGCACAAGTAATGCCAGAAGTCCCAGGGCATATTTCAAAAAGGGATCATGATGTAACATAGAGGATGGGTCTCATCTGAAAGAAAGCATGCTCGCTGGTAAAGCTCCTGCTCTTTGCATCCTTCCCTAGCCTTCCCTGAGGGAACCGGAATAATAACAGCAAACACCGGAGAATTTTCATCATCTTTTACTTGCATAAACTCACTGACTCCACACAACCCCATGAGTTAGGCCCTCTCATTATCCCCAGATGAAAACTGGAGACACAGAAAAGAAGCCAGCAAATGGTGGAACTGGGCTTAAAATACAGAGAATCAAAAATAAATAAATAAATAATACAAAGGAAAAGAAAATACAGACAATCTGGTTTCAGAATCTGTTTTCAAACCCATATATAACATTGCCTCCCGCCATAGATCTTTAGGCTGGTTCCTCCCACCAGAATGAGATAAAAAAGAGTCACCTACAATCCCCAGAGAAAGAAAACTTAAAAAGAAATGTTGGGGATTTTTCAAATAAGAGAGCAAAGATATTTTCAGCTCAGTGGAAAGATTCAAGCTTACAACTATTGCTAATTAAGATTCTCTACTTGTCTGAGCTTCTTCCAAAGGATGTCACCATATATCACAAGACATAAACAGATCTTTCGAGCTAACCACAGTTCTCCCAAATTGGTGTTAACCAATATGTTAATAAGAGCCATCTGGACCTCTCTCTGCTCAGTCACATAAAACAAGCCCTTGTGTACCTTGGCTCCTACTGCCTAGAGGTTCAGTCAGTCCACAGTTCCTTTGATTTGACTTTTAGCCCTGAACCTTACTTTTAAACTTCAAAACTGCTTTGGAATATTACCTGTTTCCATGATATTGCGGGTGATTCTAGGTGATCCTGCTCTCCCCTGGGTCTTTCCCATTCTTCCTGGTGTCTTTCACGAGGCTGTGAGCCCATGCCTGCATCTGATACTTGTCATCCTTCCCCAGAACCACATCCAGAGGTCTTGGGATATGACCACAGTATTGTCTGACATGTGCAGGGGAAGACATCTTTCCCAGCACCTGAACTTGCTTGAGTACAACACCATAGAAGTATGTATGTCGTGAACAAACTAGAGTCAAAAAAAATTTTTTTCTCAATATTCTATGTTCCTGAAATATTCATGTTCAAATGCAACAATATTGCTTTGGTTTTAAATGTCTGTCTTTTTCTTGTAACCAGGAAGTCATCCAGACCCTTGGATGCTTTACAGTCTTGCACATAATGTTAAACCTCACTGAATGAAGGGAAACAACATGTCCTATATTTGAGAACCTATTTTTTGCACACACCTTCCAAGATTTACATAAAATAGTAAGAATAACATGGTTGGAGCATTCTTTGGGTTGAATCTAAGCCGAAAAGTAACTGAAGTCAAATGCCAGAATAAGTTCCAGCTGACTGTTATTTTTTTTTTCTCCTCAGTAGAGACTTTACTGCAATAATAACTTGATCAGGAGTTTGATAGAAAAATGTGGGGCCGTGTATTGTTCCTAATCAACAGCACCACCTTCTGTCTGCAGAAATGTCATATCCTGGTGAATGGATAGCTCGCTTTGCCATGTGTCAACCTAACTGGGCACTTACACAAATTATGTAAATCTTATTTTCTCTTTACCTTGATATCAATGAAGTCAAAGTAATTTTTAAGTAGGGCAAACAGCATTTTAGGACCAATAAACAAAATGCTTCCACCGAGAATAGCACATGGAAAGAAACATCACAGTTTCGATAGAGTTACACTCCAACTGCTAAGCTTCTCCAGGTATAACCTTTTAGCTATTCCTCCCACATGGGAATTCCCCATAAGAGCAAATTTTGTGGGTTTCACAGAAGAGAAAGTGTGAGCTCTAGTTAGTTACAATTGGAATGATTTAGAAAACCATGTCTCCAATCTTACAGTCACATCATAAGGGAGAAATAAAGAAATGTAGAGGTGTGAGTAAAATCACAAGCTTGTTAAGTACATATACCTTCTAAATAAAAAGCTATGTGAAACACACATAAATGCTCTTTTCTACACTTTACTTCAGGTAAGTAAAATAACTGAAGCCTTGAGCAATTAAAGAAATTATAAAGGAAAGGTTAATTTGCTACCAAATTCAAAGTCATAAAACTCATGAAGTCATGTAGTAAATAACCATGCAGATAGAGTGTGCAGGAGGTCCCAGCATGCATCGAAGTGGTACTTGGATATATGGGGGTCATTCTGCAAAATGGGGAAAGGATTTCTCTAGAAGTCTGTCTTCAGGAAGACTCAGAAGAACTCATCCTGAGGAGAAATGAATCCAGGTGCCATGATCCTACACTACACGTGCCTCTTCAGCTATTAACAGCAGGAAGATTCTGAAAGCATGATTTTGTCCCTTGGATCTGCCTCCTAAATACTTCTTTTGTAGAGCAAGGAAACTATGTAAGAACTGAGAAAACTATGGCACTAAACCTCTATAGCATGTTCAAACTCCTGCCCATCTACACCTATAGGAACATCACACAAGAGGAGCAAAGCTTTTTCTCTAAACGTGCAATAGTGGCGTTGTGGGAATCTTATTTGTTCTTGATAATTGTGTCTCGCAAAGTGTCTCCAGTACTTGGGGAGAGAACTTTGCGGAAGATATTTTTGGTGAATCCATTTAAAAAACATCCTACGGGGGGCTGTGTGCGTGGGTCCCTCAGTCAGTTAAAGGGCGACTCTGGATCTCAGTTTAGGTTGGGTTCTCCAGATCGTAATTTCAAGCCCCGTGTTGGACTCCACACTGAATGTGGACCCTACTTTCAAAAAAAAAAAAAAAATCAAAAATCTTAGCAAGACTTCTGAAAATAGGTGACAGCACAAATGGATGGGTGTTTGTAAAGAGAAAAGATTTACAGGGGATGGAGAGGTCACAATGAGAGAGAGAGAAAATGCAATGTCAGTTACCACTGTTATCATAAACTCAGCCATTCACACTGGGAAGATCAGAGAGTCCAAGTGTGAACATGGGAGGACTCAATTCTAAAGGGAAAAAGGAGAAAAGGACACATATTGTTGCTATTTTATATTTCTCAAAACACCTCAAATCATGTAACCATTCTTTCCAAATTACCTCAACATGGAATACTACAGAAAGTTATGAGTTAATTTAAGATGGATCATGCAGGCAAAAATGAAATTATTCCTCTAAAAAACACCTACGTTGTCTGTAATGTCAACCAGAATTCACTGGGGAATTATACAACCTCCATTTACTTTTAGCTAGATAAGTAGACCTTGATGTTATAAAAGAGTTAGTTTTTTTCACTGCCTGAAGACATGGAAGGGAATAAATGATCGCTTGAATTTCCTTCCTATCTGTGATTCTACTTGTTACATTGATTAAAACTTTCTACAGAAAGAAGTTCCAATTAGAGCCAGAAGTTTCCAGATAAATTAATGACAAAACCCTACCCAATCCCCGAAGTCATTGATTTCAAAGGACTAAAGCCACAATTCCAATATGCCTGTGTACACTATAGAAACCAAAATTATGCCAAGCATAGACATTTAGGTGTCCTATATGTCGTTATAATGGCAACCAAACGACCCTTTTTTCCAGAATAGAAGGGCTTCTATATGTTTCGATCATTTCAATTCCGTTTTTTTTAAGTTATTGGCTACAGGAACCCACTAATCAATGCAAAAATATGAGCAACATAATAGGTTGCTATAAAAAAGTATATAAATTAACCACTAGATAGAAATATTAGTGAATATTCCATAATTTATATCTCCCTTTAATTTTTCACAGTCTGCATTAAAACCTCATTATAAAGTTCTCAGAACCAACATTCATGATGCTGTATTTTCTTAGTTCTACTCTTATAATAACCCTGTCTCCTAGCAAATTATTCTTTTTTTTTTTTTAAAGATTTTTATTTATTTGACAGAGAGAGATCACAAGCAGGCAGAGAGGCAGGCAGAGAGAGAGGGGGAAGCAGGCTCCCTGCTGAGCAGAGAGCCCGATGTGAGGCTCGATCCGAGGACCCTGGGATCATGACCTGAGCTGAAGGCAGAGGCTTAACCCACTGAGCCACCCAGGCGCCCCCTAGCAAATTATTCTTGTTGTAAATATCACTTTAATGTGTACATGCTTTTCAAAGATGCTGTTAATTAGAGATAAGAATGTTGTTTTAAGGGTATATGCCTTAAGTTTCCCAAAGAGTAGGCCAGTTTCAAGCTATCAGGAACATAAATTGCAACTTGGAGGATTGTATTTACTTACTTTTTACAGCTGATTATCTGAACAAGTACCTCTCAGCACAGTTGTCTATGTTGAAGACTTATAGTGACTCTGTCAGCCACACACAATGGCCTGAGACAGCAAAGCCACAGCCATTCAGTTTACAAAAGAACCATCTGTTCTGTTAACCAGAATCTAGGTCTTCCCTTGCCCTTATTCCCTTCCGGTCAATCCAGGGAAAACAGGATATTTCACATCGGGATTTAGCTTTCCATTCAAAGTTGCCCTTGTTCTCCTTTAGATTTTAATCATACTCTTTTTTTTTTTTTTAAGATTTCATTTATTTGACAGAGAGAGATTACAAGTAGGCAGAGAGGCAGACAGAGACAGAGGAAGGGAAGCAGGCTCCATGCTGAGCAGAGAGCCCGATTCGGGGCTCCATCCCAGGACTCTGAGATCATGACCTGAGCCGAAGGCAGAGGCTTAACCCACTGAGCCACCCAGGTGCCCCAGATTTTAATCATATTCTTAATGTGAAATGGCTGAGGGACAAATCCTAAAGGACAGAAAGCACAATGTTTAGTTCCTATGATCCTTGCTTAACTATACTACTGCCTTATTTGCCTGTTGAAATATAGGAAATAAATTAAGTATGTGAACTCTTTCCACCCAGATCCAGGACCTTAAAGATTAAAAAATTACAGTCAGTTCTAAATAAATCCTTTTAAGAGGGAACCTTGTGTTATAAAACCAGCCTTTCCATACCTACCTCCTATAATTCAAAACTGATCAAGATGTTGATTAGAGAACACTAGAGTAAGTGAACAACTTTAAGGAACCCTTTAAAGGGAGAGACTTTCTGGCCTTCCCTTTACTCCCTATAATATCAGGGAACACTGATGTTCATTGTTTCTTCTAATACAATAATCTATCCATTGCTTTGTAAATTTCCACATCAGGAGATGAGAAAAATCAAGAGTAAAACCCTATCAAAATATACCCCATAATGTGATCATTCCCCAAATATGGTGTTTTTTGCAACTAGAGACCTGTAAACAGGAGTTTTTCCTACTATCTCTCTCATAAATAGAAAAAATATCATTGGTCAGAATGAAATCATTCCTTACTACATTATACAAGTATTTGATTAGCTTCCTTTTTGAACCTGTTATTAGCTTATGCCATTAATAATATTTTTTTCATTTGTATAGCAAAAATACAATTTGATATCAACATTACAATATTTGAAAATCACCCTGCTATTTTTTCCCTATTTACATTGATTCCAACTTCAGAAAAATAGTGAGACTTTCTTAGGACAGCATCCATTTACTCCAGTATTAATTGTGGATAAATAATCATTCATTAAGAGCAGAGCTATATATGTAATGTGATAGGCAAATTTTCCGTTTAAAAAGGAATTCTTAGAATTTAGTAGTGTTAAAGAAATGAAAAATAAACTGTTCCTTTCTACGTTCTTAAAAGAGCGCATGCCAAATCTTTATATATTACACACATTCCTTCCTTCTCTACCAACCTTCTGCTAAATGACATAAATAAATATTAAAAGTATTTATCATATTTCTTCTTTGGGTATTTGCTCGAATATATGAGCTGTCTCTTTGAAATATCCTCCTGGTGTCATAAACTCCAGAGAATTCACTGTTTTTGTTCAGAACATCTGCTAGAAACTTTTTCTTATCGTGAAGAAGGCTCCCAACCAAACATGGACAAGAATCATTTGAGAAGAGGGGCGCCTGGGTGGCCCAGTGGGTTAATGCCTCTGCCTTCGGCTCAGGTCGTGATCTCAGGGTCCTGGGATCGAGCCCCACATCGGGCTCTCTCTCAGCGGGGAGCCTGCTTCCTCCTCTCTCTCTGCCTGCCTCTCTGCCTACTTGTGATCTCTGTCTGTCAAATAAATAAATAAAATCTTTAAAAAAAAAAAGAATCATTTGAGAAGATAAATAAAGGGTTATTCATTTACAATTAGATTATAAGGAAAGTCAAGTCATTTGAAGTAAATGAGAGGTCATTTTTTTTTGAAATGCAGGGGAGCTAAGAGCCTGAAAAATCATTATAGCTTATTTTACATTGGAGAATTGGAAGGTCAAGCCATTAACTCTGTGAATTTGTGGAGGTTTCCCAAAAGCTTACTCAAATCTACTCCTAGGCCAATGTTAAACTTATTCAACTTATTAGCATAATAACATAAATGACCATTTGCAAAATGAAGACCAACCTGAGTTTCTAAACACTGCTAGTAAAACCTCAGGGTCACATTCAAAGATGATAAAATGATAAATGAGAGTCCACACCAGCACTAAACCAGGCAAGAGGTAAGTAGGTTTCTAATTCTCCTATATAAAATGACTAGCCTTATTTCTCTGCATACACTTGTTCTCACAATAATCATTAGAATTAAAAATTGGTAGATTTTACCAGTAACTAAAAATGGACAGTCTGAAAAGAAAATGAAAATACCATGTATTTTTATTAAGTACTCTACAAGCACTTACTAAGTAAGTTTTAAATTGCTTTATGTTGCTTGCCAATTAGCAGGGGAAAAAATGAGATTGTGAATAATACATTTTAAACAATACTTTCCTTTACTTATGCCAAGCCAATTTGTAGCTGTATTTAACTCAAGGAACTAAAAGTGATGAAAACTGTTAGCCATGATAACTCTTGGCATTCATAACCAATTTTGAGTCAAAATTCATAGTTTTTATGTATGCTCTATCATTTTTCCTCCAGCCAAACATCTAATATGTAAGAAAAGATATTACTTCATCAATGTCTAAGAAATGCCCAGAGGAATTAGAATTTCTATATATGACTTGATCAAACTACAGAATCCAGGAGAACAATATTGCCATATAAAAACAGAACTTCAGATTAGATATGCTGACAGATAATCATTTAAACTGCATGGATTATGCAGAGATATATTCAGACAGGCCAAATTTCTGATCTCATTTCTACTAATCTCGTACGGTTTAGTCAGGATTAAAATGGGTAACATAAGTAAAGTACCTACAGCCCTATTGATGCAAATAATAAGATTCTCTTGTATCTTACTCAAATACTTGATAATGAGTAGATAGTTAGGACATACTTCGTAGAAAACATTGTGTGAGGGTCTATGGGGGATACCATGAAAGTATATGACATAATTTCTGCCCTTAAGGACTTATAGTAAAGATGGGCAGTTAAGAAACATATAGTTAGATTAAGTTTTGGATAAATATTATCTGTAGGAATTCAGAAGAAATAATGTTCAAAGAAATCAGGAAAAGAGTCATAACATCAGAAAATTTTCTACCCGGAAGAAATCTTAGAATTATTATTTGGAACATTCACTAATACAGAAATCTTCTGAGGTCATCTTTTATTTCCCAAATAATAAAGGCCTCTGGTTTTTAAGTCAAAATCCCCCTTTTTGGTATTCCCAACACTAGATCCAGTCTCGCCTTCAGGAAAGACTACAAAATTGAGATATCTTTTTTTTAATTTTATTTATTTATTTGATAGATCACAGGTAGACAGATTACAAGTAGGCAGAGAGGCAGGCAGAGAGAGGAGGAAGCAGGCTCCCTGCCGAGCAGAGAGCCTGATGTGGGGCTCGATCCCAGGATCCTGGGATCATGACCCGAGCGGAAGGCAGAGGCTTAACCCACTGAGCCACCCAGGTGCCCCAAAATTGAGATATCTTAATGTTCACAGATTTTCCAAAAGATGAAAGTTTAAAATAAATATATTAACAAATATGATTAATAAAATGAAAACATTTTATTCCTTTTATCAACAGACAGGGTTCACCATTATTTAATGTTGTGTTTTAAGAAATTATCTGTAAGTTCATCCTCTAAGTCCTTAACAAAGTTAATTCTTCACTAATTATTTGGCTTGACGCCATCCTGAAAAGTTATGTACAATTAACACAGATTCATTCACTTTTTCACTTATTCAACAAATATGTATGGAATGCTTCTGTGTGCTAAGCAATGTTATAAGCCCTGAGGATGGAGCAGTGAACATACAGATGAAAAATTTGTCGTCAGTTTATCCTTCGGAGATCACGTTGACAAACGTGGGAGTGATTTTACTTACCTTCCATTTGCCTGACTCTTCCCAATATGTGAAGAAATAGAGAAGTTCTGTGCTAGAAGATCTCAGAGTGTGCATGGAGCGCCTCACTAATAGTGAATTCCTGAAGCCTGGGGTGGGGGGGATAAAGTAATTCATATTCTAATTCCAAATTCATGAAGAGTCTTAGAGTGTCAAGGAAAATTGTACTCTTTGAAGATGATCTAAGTAAAGATATACACTTCTGCCAAATATGCTCAGATTATTATAAACTCTTTTCTCTCACCAATTCTTGAAAATGAGGATATCATTTGCTTTGACACTTGTTTTATGGTACAGTGATATGTCTTGAAGAATTGGTCTTTGCCAAGTAAGAAAAATACTAAACCCTTTGGTTTTTTTTTTGCTTATGTACATCTCAGAAAGTATTCTGTCTGCTGTCACTAAAATTGCTGGGCTAATAGTAAAAACTGAAGAGTTTGACTATTTCAAACAGATTTGTATAAATAATTAAGAGTTCTGAATGCTTAGCCACTTTTATAAATCACAAAATCCTTGAAACTTTGCAACTGATATGCATCTAAAGAGCCGAATCTGGAGCTTTTTGTCAAGTAAATCAGGCTGAGGATTTTGACATTTTTGCAATTTATTTTATTTTGCTAGTAATGTATTGAAAATAGCTCCTAGAAACACAATTTTGTCCCATTTGCATCATAAAAGAGCTCAAAGAAATACCATATGAACTAGTGTCTTCACTAAGCCTAGATAAAATGACATCTAATAGCATACGGGTATAGCATCCTGTCTGTCCTCTTGTGCAAATTCTGATACTTTCCCCCTAGTTTGAGGCAAGAAGAAAAATTATTTATTTCATTACTCTGTTACCAACATAGCATTGACCCTTCTGTTCCTTCTGGTTCTTTTCATAATAATTTGGTCACCATCCATATTATTAGGTGAACCATTGAGCATACAAAAATACTATTTCATCGGAGTTGAAGAAACAATATGTAAACTATATATGGGGAGCCTAAACTTTATCTCCACAAAATACAGAGGAGGAGAATAAATAACATTCACATTTCTTCAGATTATTTTCATTCTATTCCCCCAAAGACTTCCTGGTCTAGTTCTGTCTCTGTTTGATTACACATGTAGTACTCTGTATATAGGTTTCATCTGCTCCGATTAGCAGTACCAAACAGTTGTGTCCTTCCTTTTCCTCCAGAAATCCATGTAAAGGGGCGCCTGGGTGGCTCAGTGGGTTAAAGCCTCTGCCTTCAGCTCAGGTCATGATCTCAGGGTCCTGGAATTGAGCCCCGCATCGGGCTCTCTGCTTAGCAGGGAACCTGCTTCCTCCTCTCTCTCTCTGCCTGCCTCTCTGCCTACTTGTGATCTCTGTCAAATAAATAAATAAAATCTTTAAAAAAAAAAAAAAAGAAATCCATGTAAATAATCTTTCTCCACACTGGATGTTGTAAGCAGTCCCCTGGATTCTCACTCATCTGTCTAGGCCTTATAGGTGTCCTTAGCCAAGAAAATCTTCTGAATCTATTAATTCATGTGTAAAACAGGAACACAATTCCTAGGTCATAGAGTTCTTAGAAGAATCACATTGAATATGATATGTAGGGGGGCGTGGGTGGCTCAGTCGGTTAAGCGTCTGACTCTTGATCAGGTCATGATCTCAGGGTCCTGGGATTGAGCCCCTCATCAGGTTCTGCACTCAGTGAGGAGTCTGCTTGTCCCTCACTCTCTGTTCCTCCCCCCACTCTCTCGTTCTCTCAAATAAATAAATATCTTTTTAAAAAATAATAAAATAAATAAATATGATATGCAAAGCATAGCACTGCATTGTGCCAGGCTGGCAAAAAGTGGCTCCTACGCTTGCTCTGTTACTTACATGTCTCTTATTTACCTACTGCCCACAGCCCACACCATCCTTTCCCATCCATCACTTAGTTGCTTGTGTGCTGTTCTGTTTTCAATAGATCAGTTTTTGATTCATTATTCTGCTGATCATTTATTGCTTATGAATTTACAGTTACATCTGCTCCATTGTAATTAACATTTATATGAGAATTTTCTAAACAATAATATAAATATACAGATTCCCCATATAAATTTATTTCTCCTATCAGAAAGTACTTGCTCCTTTCTCTATGCTATCATAATCTTCTTTTTGTAATTATAGATATTGTTCTTGCCAACATCTGTATTAAATATGTGTGTGCGTTTCTGTGTAAATATAACCTAGATACACAAATGTGTGTGGGTCAGTGTATGTGTGTAGAGAAAGAGAGACAGAGACAGAAAAAATGCAGAGATAAAAAGGGAGAGAAGAATATTAATTTTTGAAGATAGAGATAAAATTCTAATTACAATTATGGTAAAAAGGAGACCCAATGTGGTATATCACACATGGCAGCATGTTCTTAAAAATGTTTGCTGATTTAAATTTAATAAGGAGAGGACTCACAAATCACAAAAAAACAAAATGCCACAAAAGTGTCACAAATCTCACAACATTTATTCAATTAACAATTCCATTCTTGTCCCTTGAACCTGCGGTTCATTATAGACCTTAGACTGTGGTCATTATAGACCTTAGACTGATGTCTTGTCTAACTTCCACTCTCTCTTCTTGCATGGACACAGTAGAGGACCTCTTTTTGCCATGACTAGAAACCCCTAAGAGGCAGAAAGAGATTATTTGTTTTCTTCGGTTTCTTTCTGATCACCCGCAGTGCCTAGGGCTCTGAACAAATTGGGCACTCAATAAAAGTTATTAATTGTCACATTCAGTTAACTGAGATCTCTCATGTTCCCGGCATCTGACACTTGCCTGAAGAGCTATGCCTCTGAAAACTCACCGGACCAATACTGATGGAGATGTGGCAGGAGACAGAGCTGTACTTTGCCAGTGGCCAAGTGCTGCTAGGCTTACGTTCTGTCAAGTTTTCTGGGAGGAAAACATTTTGGCTGTGTTAATAAAATCATATTAATTACGTTAATTCACTTAGAGATGCCTGTCCAAGTCAATTTTACTGCTATCACAGAAAATTGCTTATGAAGTCACATGACAAATATTTCCCTAAAATGAATTGAGAATATAAAGCCTCATTCTTTCTTTATCCCCATAATACACATTCTTGCTGCCATGGTGTCAGACTCTATAACAACCCATTTGCAGTAATTCTGCCCAGGCATAAGTTAGTGTTATATTTAACAACTCTCAATGCTTTGAAGTGCTCACTTCCTAACTACATTCGTCACTTCTTGGCATCTCTAACCGTCCTTTGGCATGAAATAGACACAGTAGAGGTTTACCAATCATCAATAATGAACCAAGAGCAAAGTAAAAAGCTTTAGTTCTATAGGGACAAAAGATGGATCTCCTGATGCACAGAAAAAAAAATACATACTAATTGTGAACCACATAAAGAAACCCCAACATAATCTGGACTTTAGTTTGTTTCTGGAAAGAAAAGAGAAACATGATAATTAAAATAAATAATACAGAACATGCATGTTTATTAAAAATGCAATAATTGACTTAATATACAATTCAGTTTTATATTTTAGGCCAATTAGTGGACAGTTACACGGGAAAAAGTAAGAAACAGTAAGGGATTTATGCAGGTTTTTTAAAAAGCATAGAAAAAAAGAAAAGAGACTCAGGAATATGAATACAAACAAAATGTTTTCTTTTTTTTTAAGATTTTATTTATTTATTTTGACAGACAGAAATCACAAGTAGGCAGAGAGGCAGGCAGAGAGAGAGGAGGAAGCAGACTCCCCAATGAGCAGAGAGCTTGATGCGGGGCTCGATCCCAGAACCCTGGGATCATGACTCAAGCCAAAGGCAGCGGCTTTAACCCACTGAGCCACCCAGGTGCCCCCAAACAAAATGTTTTCATAGAACAGTTTTATTTTCTAACCTATTCAAAAAATTCTTCCTAGGGGCACCTGGGTGATTCAGTCCCTTAAGCTTCTGACTCATGATTTCAGCTCAGGTCATAATCTCGGGGTCATGAGATTGAGCTGCCTTGTCGGGCTCTGCGCTTAACGGGAAGTCTGCTTGATTTTCTCTTTATCCTTCTGCTCCTCCCTCCACACACACTCTCTCTCTCTGAAATACATACATAAATAAATCTTTATAAAAAAATTTTTAAAAAGAAAATTCCTCCCAAATTTTTTAGAACTTCTTGTGTTCTTGAGATAACAAAAAAAAAAAAAAAGGAAGTTCCAACACTTGGCACCTGAGCCATTGGTATAAGAAGCCATGAGCCATATCAGGAATTGAATTCTGAAAAGGCAAACTGTTCTAGCATTTTAATAGGGCTAATTGTATTATCAAGTTATGATTAACACTAACACATGATATGCATAGTGACATGCAAGCACTAACACATAATATGGACAGTGGGAAAGAAGTTATTCTTAAATATCTTTCAAAGAGTTTATAGCCTGGAAAAAGGAAGTAAGAATTATCAAGAAGAAAGCAACATTAAAGGAGTAAAGCTTAGATATGTGTATTGTGTTTCATATAAAAAAAACATTCCCCTGGCCAATAGATGCTCCTCTGAGAAGATTCTTCAATATGGACACTATATCAACAAAATTTTAAAGATAATATATTGACATGACTACGACAACTGTGATGAAAAGTAATTAGAGGAATTAGTATACAAACAAGATCACAAGAATCAGAAAGATTGTAGGCAGAAGAGGCACATTTCAGGCAAGGTATGCACCCCCCTCTGCCATCTGCCAGAGCTCCCCCCACTCATTTTTATTTCTCTGCACTAAGAAGCTTGGATAGATTGAAAGCTAACAGTATTGAAGATATGTAGAAGTCAGTTTGGGTTGAATTGACTTAAACAGTATTTTCTCATACAGTGTTAGAGCACTTTGTTAATTTATAATTAGATTCGTTTAATCATGTTGTCTAGAGAGAATCTTTAACTTAAAAGATATTAAACATCAGTATGATTGATAGTCAAATGACATAAACTTAACACACAGTCCTCAGAGTCTATTCTCAAAGTTAATAGTCCAACATACCTGATCCAGTTCTTTTGTAATCTAACTATAGTCATCAACTATGATCAAACGAAAGCAAAGATTAAAACAAACCAAACCAAAGGTGTGAAGTTAACTTTGTGTGTATTTGAATATATGTCAGGATTGTATGTTAACGCATTTTATTTTTTTATTTTTTATTATGTTAGTCGCCATACAGTACATCATTAGTTTTTGATGTAGGGCTCCATGCCTCATTGTTTGTGTTTAACCCAGTGCTCCATGAAATCCATGCCCTCCTCAATACCCATCACCAGCCTCACCCATACCCCATCCCTCTCCCTTCTAAAACCCTCAGTTTGTTCATTTTACTATTTACACATCTCAAGTATTCTGCATCACAGTGTTTTCAAAAATGTTTCTAACTAAAAATTCTAATTAAAAATTGGAAAAGAAAAAATGTTCTGATCTAATTTTAATATTTTAATTGGAAATCAATCATCTATATGTATGAATTCAACCAGTACATCTATATATGAATTCAACCAATATATCTCTCTGTTAGCTGGTGGAACATTCCAGAAGCTCTAATATCTTCTGATATATTAAGAAATAACAAGATTTTCTGTGTTTTTTCTAACTATTCTCCAAAGTACCCTATTATACTTCATTATGTACTATATGATGATAATGATGACCTTGTTACCATTGATACATATTTTATAAACTTACAAAATTTTAATGATTTTTACAAGAAGTGTAATTTATGTTCATTCAAAATATCTGGAATATGAATGAAAAAATCATATAACTAATGTAAATATTCTCTCATCTTCCCATTTACCAATATGGGCTTAACATGACCCTCAGGCTGGCTAAACCATAGACTGGTTTCTTCTTGACTCTAGACCACTGGCCTCCCTTCGCTTAGAGCATTTACTTTAGAAAGTTTGTAATTGTTTTTTCTCTACCACTTTGAGATGTAAATATTTTCCCAGCATCTTGCCAGTTTCACAATGCTCGAACATCTTTCTTGAGGACCTGAAAGCCGTTCCTTTGAAATATAATCATCAAGAAAGACACAGTACCCTTTTCTCCCAGCCCCTGAGGGATAAATGACAAGTGGCTACTCCATAGTGACAATTAGCAACCACAGAAAGCGTAATCATACACAGTACAGTACAATAGCTTAAACCGGTGCCTAAAATTTCTTCATGCTTTCTGTTTCAGTGGACTTGGGTTCCACCTCTCTCCTCTATTGCTAGTCTACAAAAAAGTGTTCTTTAACTGTTTAACCATTCTAACTTAACTTCTCTTTGACTTATTATACCCTATGTCATGTCTGTGGGGGAAGGAACACATCCCCCAGAAAAAGCAATATTTTAACAGAATTTTTCAGAGTAACACACTGATAAGTCATTTTTTAATGATTATGATGAAAAATAGCAGAAGAAACAATGTACACGCCAGATAATGGGATGCATAGAAGGTGGTTTATCTGCTCATTCTCACACTTAGAACTGGCCCTAAACATAGTCATGACTTGGCCTTACCCTAATACTCTAACATTCCCTGAGCTAGAATCCGACTATACCTCTGTGAACCTCAAGGATTACATTCTCCTTGCAGGCAGACTCCTGGTAGGAGTCATGTTTTGTCCAGACTGCATATGAATTTGAATATCACAGAGTCCACCATTACCCCTATAAGTTTCATTTGTTTACATTACCTTAGTGAGTTGATTTGAAATATTAAATCCTTTAATATATAGCACCTTTTAAAAATTGAATCAGAACCTTTTAGTGAAACAGTATTTTTCCTAAAGTGGAGATGACTTTAACATTTGCAAGCTTCAGGCTTACATGCTTTTTTTTTTTTTTTCCAAAATGTAAAATCATTTTTCTTCTTATAGAAGTAAATTTATACTTTGGTTTAAGGGAGTAGACTGAACACATGCATTATTTACTAACCCTACCAAATTTTATTGAAATGAAACTGAAAAGTTACATAAAGGAATAACTCATAAAAGTGCTGAAAATAGCAGAGGGAAAAAGAGGAGATTAGTGGACTAGGCGTTGTGAAGTAATTTTAGAAAAGATAGATAAGTAGTTGTATCAAGAAATAAAGTGGGGATAAAGATCTGAAACTTAGAACATATACTGTAGATGGCTACAAAATATATAGCAGATATTCTTCCTGGTTGAGCCTTGGAAATTTTCTAAGGT
The DNA here is from genome assembly GCA_003697995.1 of Taxidea taxus jeffersonii. Classification (NCBI taxonomy): domain Eukaryota; kingdom Metazoa; phylum Chordata; class Mammalia; order Carnivora; family Mustelidae; genus Taxidea; species Taxidea taxus. The sequence continues at coordinate 18,107 of ML107349.1, forward strand.
TGTCGTTACCAAAGAACACTGAGCAAGTGTGGGATACAAGGAAGGTAACAGATTAATACCAAGGGAAAACAATGCCAGTTAGTTCCTGTTATCTCTCCAACATCCAAAAACAGCAGTCAACAGAAATCTCTATTAGGATATCTCTATATCTCTAAGGAAACTGAACAATTTGTATTAATGTTTCTAGTGAAAGATGGTTATTTCATCTCAGAACCCCCCCAAGCCCACAAAAACAATACCTATAACACCGACTAGTATATTCTACTTAAATAGTCTCTTTTAAGTGGATACCCATGCCATGTTGAATTATTTTATATTGAATATAATTCTTCAAGAAATATTATTGTGTATACTTGTGTATGTTCTTTGAGATTAAATTTGTAATGAAGTTAACAAGTTGATAAAATCCTATTGTAAGTGTATGTCTAGATTAATTTATAAAGCATTGACATAATTACCAAGGGAGCATTGAAAATTGACTAACCCATATATTGATTTGTAAAGCTCCAGCTGTAAAATTAAAATTTTTTGCTAATGGTGTGGAAAGGAAAGCCATCGGTAACAAAATATAGTACTACACAATCTGAGTGGGAAACAGAGCAAAGTCATATAGACAGGAGAAAATAACACCAGAGGAGAACTCCAACTGCTGACTGACTATTAAAAAGTTAGAATTACGAGTTACATACATCTGTTCTCTGAGAATAAAATTTTTCATCCCTATGATGGAGAGAAGGTAGAATCATAGGCAATAAAACCAGTCTCTTATTTAACATATACTGAGTAAGGAATAATATTGTCTTATATGAAAGTCAATAAAGAAAAAAATCATGAAACTAAGAACATTTGTTTTTAAATTATGGAAAAGTTCAGAAAATGAGAAAGAAAAAGAACTTTAATCAGAAAAAGAATTGTTTAAATAAAGCTTAAATAAAGTAAAAAAAAAAAAAAAAGAATTGTCATCTGAATCATATTTAGTCCAAGATCCAAAAGACAAAGGCAGAAAATTAACAATAGTTTGTAAGCTAAGGCTTCTATGATAAGGCAACAAGATAAAATGGAATATTGAAATAATGAGAAGAAAAATAGGTAGATGAAATAAGAAAGGATACAAATAAACAAAAAATTAGAAAATACTTTAGAGGTTGCAAAGTTCAGAGGATATAAACACCCGTATAAGGAACTCAATAAATATGACTTAAATCATTCAATTCATGGAAAAATAACTCTGTGAGTTGTAAACTTATGCTTTTTTTGAAATGAAAAAACAAATAGATAAAAGTAATGGAAGATAATCTGATAGACAAAGAGACTAGAGAATGGAAATCCTTATTTACATGTGATAAATTTCCTTAAGAACTGACTAAAACAGGGTGCCTGGGTGGCTCAGTGGGTTAAGCCTCTGACTTTGACTCAGGTCATGATCTTGGGTCCTGGGATGGAGGCCCACATCAGGCTGTCTGCTCAGCGGGGGTCCTGCTTCCCCCCCGTCCCTTCCTGCTGCTCTGCCTACTTGTGACCTCTTTCTCTCTGTCAAATAAATAAATAGGATCTTAAAAAAAAAAAAACTGACTAAAACAAATGACACAGAAGAAATATTCAAAGACATTTTAAAAAAGCTATTTCCCAAAGAAAAGGGAATTGCATCTGATAATTCTAAAAATTCAACATATTTAAAGCAAAACTTTATGTGAGAGACTTATTTTTACACATTGTTGTAATGTGTTAATGACAACAGTAGGGCCCTACCATCAGTCAGACAGCTGGCGTGAAAACACAACAACCAAGTGACTTACAAAAAAATAGAGTAGTGTTAGACAAAAAGTGTTCATAAAAGCCAATGTTCTAAGTAACATAAAACTGAAAGCTCACAAATGTACACTGTCAGGATAATGGCTAAATAAATCTTAGTATAGTCATAAAATAGAATATTAATAAGCTATAAAAATAAATTATTCACAACTAAAAAATGTGGCTGAAACTAAGAAACATGGTATTAAGTAATAGAAGGAATATTCATTTTTGTACAGCTCAAAAAAGAGCCAATAAATACTGTATCAATCAAGCATACATGCATTGGATAAAGCTGTTTTTAGGTCATCAAAGGACTAATAGACATAAAAATGAGGCAATTGTGAATACTGTAGGAATGATAGTGTTCAGAAGTTGGATGGTATAGGAGAAGTATACAGAGATAGCTATAAGTCATTTGTAATATTATATTTCTTGGATCACATGGTTGATATACTGATGTTACTTACATTCTTTATAACTTGTGTATAAGTTACATATATTCTTTCTATGCATCAAATATCATCATTAAAAATAAGGAGAAGAGACATTCACTTCTGGCAAGATGAATAAAGATTGGATTTACCCTCCTATCTAAACTAATGAAAATACAAAATCAATGTTTTTCAGGATATTGGACATCAGGCAACAATAAAATGTAATTTCTAAGACATAGAAAGCAAATAAGGTTACTTTTACAATTGTTTCAGCTTAATGCATTAACAGAGTTTTCAGGCTGTGGTATAGGAGGCAGAATACATGTAGATCCAATGAGACCAAAATGGTTAGAGTTTTCAGGGAAGAATACTGGAGAAGTGAAAACTACACAGAGCAAGATTCTGGACAGAATCTGGACAGAGGGTTCACCTCAGGATTCAGCAGAGTAATAATTAGTGGATGCGTGTAAGGAAATTAACTATGGCCCATAAAAAAACCACTTGAAGGAAACAGAGGGAGTGGCATTCAGAAATTACACAAGGCAAGAAAGCATGTTCTGTCACCAAAAGCCAGACTAGAAATCTTCTTAAATAATACAGAACTGGTCATGTTATTCAGAAGGGTCTTCCCTCAATAAGGGAGAAAAAAATAGTGCTATACTAATTACTAATTACTGTTCTGGTTGTGCATAAGAAATCTTAAAAACGAGACTTGAGCATAAAAAGTTTCCAAGTAACATAGCTGTTTCCAAGAACAAAGCTCAAAAATGTTCATAGAAATACAAAAATACCAAGCATCTGACAAGGTAAAACTTACAATCTCTGGCATTCAATAAAAAAAAAATTATCAACATGCAAAGAGGCTTCAAATGATTACTCATAATGAGTTGAAATATCAACCAAAACCTACACAGCATTCTACTGGAAGTTCCTGCTAATTCAACAGGGCAAGAAAATGAAATAAAAAGATATACAATTTTATGGGACGCCTGGGTGGCTCAGTTGGTTAAGCAGCTGCCTTCAGCTCAGGTCATGATCCCAGCGTACTGGGATCGAGTCCCACATCAGGCTTCTTGCTCAGCAGGGAGCCTGCTTCTCCCTCTGCCTCTGCCTACTACTCTGTCTGCCTGTGCTCTCTCTCTCTCTCTCTCTAACAAATAAATAAATAAAATCTTAAAAAAAAAAGATATACAATTTTATAAGGAAGAAGGTAAGGAAGAAGTAAAACTCTTTCACAGTTGACATTATCATCAATGTAGAAAATCCAAAAGAATTACAAAAATATTCTTGGAATTGATAAGTGATTATAGCAAGATTTCAGAATACAAGGAGAATATACAAAGTCAAATGCTTTCTTATATACTAATAATGAACAAATGGAATTGAAATTGAAAACACAGTACCATTTACATTTACATTCATATCCCATGAAATTAAATCATGATCTATATGTAGAAAGCTATAAAACTTTTAAAAACAAAATTAAAAAACAAAATAGAGAGATACTTCATTTTCAAGGATAAGAAGAAAGAATATTTTTTTAAGATTTTATTTATTTATTCGACAGAGAGAGCACAAGTAAGCAGACCAGTAAGCAGAGGGAGAGGGAGAAGCAAGCTCTCCACGAGCAGAAAGCTGGATATGGGGTTTGATCCCAGGACCCTGGTATTATGCCCTGAGCCAAAGGCATGCTTAACCAACTGAGCCACCCAGGACCAGGAAGATAGAATATTGTTAAGAGGTCAGTTTGTTAAGAGGTCAGTTCTTTCCAACATGATCTATAGGTTCAAATGCGATCTCAGTCCAAACCCCAATAAGCAATTTTTTTTGGATATTGACAAATTGAATTTTAAAATTTATGGGTGAGGCAAAGAATTCAGAATAGCTAATATGATATTGAAGAAAAACAAAGTTGGAAATTGACACTGACTGACATCAAGACTTATTGTAAACCCATAATCATCAAGATAGTGTTGTATTGGTGAAAGAACAGACAGATCAACAGAACAAAACAGAGATCCCAGAAATAGACCCCCTATAAATATAAGTTAAATGATCTTTGACAAAGGAGCAAAGGCATTACAATGAAGAAAAGATAGTCTCTTCAACAAATGGTTTTGGAACAAGTGGACATCCACAAGCAAAATAAAAAAAACAAAAAAATTAATCTGGACACAGACTTTGTACTCTTCATAAAAATTAACCCAAAATGGATCACAGACTTAAATGTAAAATGTGAAACTATAAAATTCCTAGTATATAACATAGGAACTATCCTAGATGACCTTGGCTAAGGTAACAATGCTTTAGATACAACACCAAAGACACGATCGTGAAAGAAATAAGTGCACTTTATTAAAATTAAAAACTCCTGCTCTGTGGCACCTGGGTGGCTTAGTGGGTTAGGCCTCTGCCTTCAGCTCAGGTCATGGTCTCAGCGTCCTGGGATTGAGCCCCACATCGGGCTCTCTGCTCAGCAGGGAGCCTGCTTCCCCCTTTCTCTCTCTGCCTGCCTCTTCCTACTTGTGATCTCTCTCTCTGTGTCAAATAAATAAATAAAATCTAATAAAAAAAAAAAAAACTCCTGCTCTGTGAAAGACAATATAAAGAGAATCAGACTTCAGTGAATATGTGGAGATCAAAATTTAAAACACAATGCCATTTACAAGCACCTCAAAAAGTGAAATACTTAGGAATAAACTCAACAAAACAAGACCTGATAATTACAAACTGCTGATTAAAAAAAAAAAAAATCAAAGAACACCTAAATAAATGTAAGAACAAATCCACGCTCAAAGATTAGAAGGTTCAATATACTAAAGTTGTCAAATAAGTCTGTAGATTTAATGCAATTCTTGCCAAAATATCAGGAAGGATTTTTGGAAACGCTGACAGGCTTATTCTAAAAATTTTTTTTCTTCAGTTTTTTTTTTATTTTTATTTAAACATATAATGTAACCCCACCACCCTCTTCAACACCCCTCCCCCTCACCCCCCTCAGTTTGTTTTATGACATTAAGAGTCTCTTTTGGTTTGTCTCCCTCCCGATCCCATCTTGTTTCATTTATTCTTTTCCTCCCTCCTTAACCCCCACCCCTGGTGCATCTCCACTTCCTCATATCAGGGAGATCATATGATAGTTGTCTTTCTCCGATTGACTTATTTCACTAAGCATAACACTCTCTAGTTCCACCCATGTCGTCGCAAGTGGCAAGATTTCATTTCTTTTGATGGCTGCATGGTATTCCATTGTATATATATACCACTTCTTCTTTATCCATTCATCTGTTGATGGACATCTAGGTTCTTTCCATAACTTGGCTATTGTGAACATTGCTGCTATAAACATTCAGGTGCACGTGCCCCTTCGGATCACTACATTTGTATCTTTAGGGTAAATACCCAGTAGTGCAATTGCTAGGTCATAAGGTAGCTCTATTTTCAATTTTTTGAGGAACCTCCATGCTGTTTTCCAGAGTGGTTGCACCAGCTTGCATTCCCACCAACAGTGTAGGAGGGTTCCCCTTTCTCCACATCCTCGCCAGAATCTGTCATTTCCTGACTTGTTCATTTTAGCCATTCTGACTGGTGTGAGGTGGTATCTCATTGTGGTTTTGATTTGTATTTCCCTGATGCCCAGTGATGTGGAGCACTTTTTCATGTGTCTGTTAGCCATCTGGATGTCTTCTTTGCAGAAATGTCTGTTCATGTCCTCTGCCCATTTCTTGATTGGATTATTTGTTCTTTGGGTGTTGAGTTTGCTAAGCTCTTTATAGATTTTGGATACTAGCCCTTTATCTGATATGTCATTTGCAAATATCTTCTCCCATTCTGTCAGTTGTCTTTTGGTTTTGTTGACTGTTTCCTTTGCTGTGCAAAAGATTTTGATCTTGATGAAGTCCCAATAGTTCATTTTTTCCCTTGCTTCCCTTGCCTTTGGCGTTGTTCCTAGGAAGAAGTTGCTGCGGCTGAAGTCGAAGAGGTTGCTGTCTATGCTCTCTTCAAGGATTTTGATGGATTCCTTTCTCACATTGAGGTCCTTCATCCATTTTGAGTCTGTTTTCATGTGTGGTGTAAGGAAATGGTCCAATTTCATTTTTCTGCATGTGGCTGTCCAATTTTCCCAACACCATTTGTTGAAGAGTCTGTCTTTTTTCCATTGGATATTCTTTCCTGCTTTGTCGAAGATTAGTTGACCATAGAGTTGAGGGTCTATTTCTGGGCTCTCTATTCTGTTCCATTGATCTATGTGTCTGTTTTTGTGCCAGTACCATACTGTCTTGATGATGACGGCTTTGTAATAGAGCTTGAAGTCTGGAATTGTGATGCCACCAGCTTTGGCTTTCTTTTTCAATATTCCTTTAGCTATTCGAGGTCTTTTCTGGTTCCATATAAATTTTAGGATTATTTACTCCATTTCTTTGAAAAAATTGGATGGGATTTTGATAGGCATTGCATTAAATGTGTAGATAGCTTTAGGTAGCATAGACATTTTCACAATATTTATTCTTCCAATCCATGAGCATGGAACATTTTTCCATTTCTTTGTGTCTTCCTCAATTTCTTTCATGAGTACTTTATAGTTTTCTGAGTATAGATTCTTTGCCTCCTTGGTTAGGTTTATTCCTAGGTATCTTATGGTTTTGGGTGTAATTGTAAATGGGATTGACTCCTTAATTTCTCTTTCTTCTGTCTTGTTGTTGGTGTATAGAAACGCAACTGATTTCTGTGCATTGATTTTATATCCTGACACTTTACTGAATTCCTGTACAAGCTCTAGCAGTTTTGGAGTAGAGCTTTTTGGGTTTTCCACATATAGTATCATATCATCTGCAAAGAGCGATAGTTTGACTTCTTCTTTGCCGATTTGGATGCCTTTAATTTCTTTTTGCTTTCTGATTGCAGAGGCTAGGACTTCTAGTACTATGTTGAATAGCAGTGGTGATAACGGACATCCCTGCCGTGTTCCTGACCTTAGCGGAAAAGCTCTCAGTTTTTCTCCATTGAGAATGATATTTGCAGTGGGTTTTTCATAGATGCCTTTGATAATATTGAGGTATGTGCCCTCTACCCCTACACTTTGAAGACTTTTGATCAGGAAGGGATGCTGTACTTTGTTAAATGCTTTTTCAGCATTTATTGAGAGTATCATATGGTTCTTGTTCTTTCTTTTGTTAAAGTATTGTATCACATTGATTAATTTGCAGATGTTGAACCAACCTTGCTGCCCTGGAATAAATCCCACTTGGTCGTGGTGAATAATCCTTTAATGTACTGTTGGATCCTATTAGCTAGTATTTTGGTGAGAATTTTCGCATCTGTGTTCATCAAGGATATTGGTCTGTAATTCTCTTTTTTGATGGGATCCTTGTCTGGTTTGGGGATCAAGGTGATGCTGGCCTCATAAAATGAGTTTGGAAGTTTTCCTTCCATTTCTATTTTTTGGAACAGTTTCAGGAGAATAGAAATTAATTCTTCTTTAAATGTTTGATAGAATTCCCCTGAGAAGCCATCTGGCCCTGGGCTTTTGTTTGTTTGGAGATTTTTGATGACTGTTTCAATCTCCTTACTGGTTATGGGCCTATTCAGGTTTTCTATTTCTTCCTGGTTCAGTTTTGGCAGTTTCTATGTCTCTAGGAAAGCATCCATTTCTTCCAGATTGTCAAATTTGTTGGCATAGAGTTGCTCATAATATGATCTTATAATTGTTTGTATTTCTTAGGTGTTGGTTGTGATCTCTCCTCTTTCATTCATGATTTTATTTTTTGGGGTCCTTTCTCTTTTCTTTTTGATAAGTCTTTTTGATAAAATTTATATGGAAAAGCACTGTTGGTTTGTAAACTGGCCCTCTTACACAGAGGACAAGGAGAGTGAAAAAAATTCATGCCACTCCAGATTGGTAGGTGATAATTTTAATAAGTAAGGGAACTGAAATACAAGGCTTGTCTTTGGTGGCCACAAGACCAGTAAATATCTGTATGCATCTGCTAGAATCTAAAAAGTTTTTATAGGGGTCTTAACTGGATTCAGTAGTGCATTTAGTTCATATTACCACAACACATTACTCTCTCAAGATTGTCTGTTTGAAACAACTCCTAATGTGGAATTGGTATTCCTAATTTGGAATGTACATTCCAAAGACAGGAATAAGGTGCCTTCCATTGCCTGGGTCCATCTTGTGGATCAACTGGTGGCCACATCCTCTCAGTGACCTCCTCCAATAAGGCCCTAGGCTATCTAAAGAGCTTTTACAAAGAACAAAGTGGGATAAGTCACTCTACAGATACTAAGCTTTTCTATATAACTACAGTAACCAAAACATGTGTTATTAGTAAAGGATAGGTACTTAGATCAGTGGATCAAACTATAGTACCAAGATATAGACCCAAGAAATATGCCTAACTGATTTTCCACAGAGATGAAAAGCCTCTTCAATGGAAAAAGGGTAGCCATTTCAATAAATGGTGCTGGAACAATTGGTTATAGACAATTGATGAACTTCAACCTAAACTCAAAATGGATGATGGATTTAGTATAAAATGTAAAGCTACAAAATTTTTTTTAAATGAGAAAAAAGTATAATGAGAACATTTTTGAGATCTACAGCTAGACAAATAACTTTTAGACTTGTTAACAAAAGTAAAATTAATAAAAGGAAAATTTGATAAAAATGGGTATTAGCAAAACAAACACTTGTTTTGGCAAAGTCTGTATTAATTAGATAAAAACACAAATTACAAACCCGGAGATAATATTTGCAAAACACATATCTGGTGAGGACCAGTATCTAGAATACATAAAGCACTCTCAAAACTCAACAGTAATAAAACAATCCAATTAAAAAGTCAGCAAAATATGCTAGCTGATATTTTAACAAAGAGGATATGTCAGATGGTAAATAAGCACAGGAAAAAAAAATAATGTTCAACATGATTAGCCTTTAGGAAATGCAAATTAAACCATGAAATAGCACTACTTGCCATCAAAAAGCTACAATGAAGAACAGTGATAATACCAAAATCTGGTAAGAATGCAAAAAAAAAAAAAAAAGCAGAGAAACTAGATCACTCTTACATTGCTGGTGGTGAGGTAAAATAGTATATCCTCTCTGTAAAATTGTTTGGCAGTTTCTTATAAAACTAAATATGCAATTACCATAAGACCCAGCAACTGTACCTTTGGCTGTTCATATCAGTGAACCATATGTTCACACAAAAACCTATACAGGCATGTTCACAGAACTGTATTCATAATAGCTTAAAACTAGTGACAACTTAAATGTCCTTCAACAGGTGAATGATTAAACTGTAGTGTATTCATACCACAGAAAACTAATCAGCAATATAAAAGGACAAACTACCAATATACACAATATCCTTGAAAAATATCCAGAAGAGTGCTACAGAGGGGAAAAAAGCCAACCTTCAAAGGTTACATACTATATTATTTTATTTGTATAACCCTCTTGGAATGACAAACTGATAGACATGAAGAACGCATGAGTGGTTCCGAGGGTTTAATGGGAGCATGGGGGCAGAAGGGAGGTAGGTATTGCTATTAGAGGGCAACATGAGGAACCTTGCAGCAATGTAAATGTTCTGTACCCTGAATGTATCAACGTCAACATCCTTGTTGTGATGCCGTACTATAGCTTTATAAGCTATTACTATTGGGGGGAACTGGGTAAAGGGTACAAGGGCTCTTTCTTTCTTATTTCTCACAACTACTTGCAAATCTATAACAATCTCAATCTCAAATCTATAACAATCTCAAAATATAAGGTTTCATTTTTACAAAGAGGGTGCTGTTTAGGTTCTGAGTATTTCTTATTAAGCCATTTGTCAAGTGTGAAACAATAAGAACACAGCTGTAAAAATATACTATTTTTAAACACTTAAAATATCATTATCAGACCAAAAATTAAGTTCTCAAAGATAGGATATTCAGGATAGATTTTTAAGTGATGAATTCTGAAACCAGTGAAACAAAAACAGAAGTCTAAAGAAATGCTGTATATCCAGCTATAAAATTGATATGCATATATAATAAGTTACCTTCACAAAGAACGAATATAAATGATAATACCATTTTAATAAAAGTAATCTATATATAAATATCAAATGTTCTTTTAAAAACAAAATGTTAAGGAAGGGGCCCTTAATGGCTTCTGTTTCACACTGAAGTTTAAGAATAAGAGAAATACGTGTTCTCCAAGTCGTGTTGCTATGATAGCATTTGAATCTAAGACATTTTTCCCTCATCACTTGCTCACAATTTTTCTGTTATTCACCACAGCTCTTCTCAAAATGAGAGCGAAACCAGATAAAAATCAAAATTGCCAGAGGTACCTGGAGGGCTCAGTAGGTGAAGGGACCAACTCTTGGTTTCCACTCAGGTCATGATCTCAGGGTGGTGGGATGGCCCCTGTGGGGCTTGGCACACAGCAGGGAGCCTGCTTGGAATTCTCTCTCTCCCTCTCCCTGTATTCCTCCCCCTGCTTGCTCTCTTTCTCTCACTAAAATAAATAAATGAATCTTTTTTAAAAAGTCAAAATTGCCTATTAAATGTATATAAACTTACAAGTATCTGTGTTTATTTCATTGTTAAGCACTCAAAGTTCAAATGAGTGTTTACAATACTTGGTGTCACTTTTGCATCCAATTATGAATCACAGGTTCCTCTAAGTGGTTAAGGTCAATAAAGTTTCATCATCAAGAAACAGTATTTATTGTTGGCTGGTCACTATGTGCTGTTGTTTGGTTCTATTGTTTGCTTATGGTTTTGCATAAGGTGCTGTAAAAGTGAGGGATAGCCCAGGTGGAGTGGTGCCATGATGAATGCGTAAGAACAGCACTAATATCTCAGCCCTTCATTCCAATGTTTATTAGTGACTAAACCTATTTGTAATCCTATATACAATTATTATGTGACTTTGGCACTCACTAGATTACATGTTCATTTTAGGAAGTGGTAGTTTTTGAAAAGCTTTTAAAGATTTTTATTAAATGGTCAAAAAAATCTAGAATAAATACTATAGTAAAAATGCTTAGACCTTAGGCCTTACACATCTGAGTACCACATCCACAGCAGAACTATGAAATTGTCTTCATTCAGAGAGAGAGAGAGATGAAACTCAGATAACTCAATCCAAAGGCATTATATTTGGATACTAAGGCAAACATTTAAATGGTGCTCCAAAATAAAGCCTGAAGCCTAGCAGTATTATCCATCTAATTGTCTCAACTATTTATCGGGTTTTGTTTGAGATCCTTTAGTTTATGTTTAACCTCTCTTTGGATTCTTAAC
>ML107349.1:42515-56764 GCA_003697995.1 Taxidea taxus jeffersonii
AAGAAAGAAAGAAAGAAAGAAAGAAAGAAAGAAAGAAAGAAAGAAAGGGAGGAAGGAAGGAAGAAAGAAAGACTTTAGCTTAGAACAAAGGCTCTCATAGTAGAGGTTTTGATCAAATATATACCTTGATGATGTCGGTGTCCCTCAGGCAAAAAAAGGGGGGGGGGGGGGCAGTATGCATTGTCTAAGTGGAAAAAAAGTTCTTGCCTATAAGTTTCTTTTCTATCCTGAAAAGCAGATAGCCCCTTTCAGCTTTAGCAAGCACAAGATTTTAGCCCAGGTCTATAGGCATACTTTACGTTCAGAGAACTTCCATGTTCCTAAGCAAGTATATGTGAACTGAACACGTAATGTTCAATTAATGTAAATTAGGTACAGTCTTTCACTGCTTTAAATTGTAATCTCAGAGATAGGAGGTAGAATTTCCCAAGACATAATTTAAAAGAGGGCTTTAGGGGACGCCTGGGTGGCTCAGTTGGTTAAGCAGCTGCCTTCAGCTCAGGTCATGATCCCAGCATCCTGGGATTGAGTCCCACATTGGGCTCCTTGCTTGGCGGGGAGCCTGCTTCTCCCTCTGCCTCTGCCTGCCACTCTGTCTGCCTGTGCTCGCTCTCTCTCTCTAACAAATAAATAAAAAATAAAAAAATAAAAAATAAAAAAAAAGAGGGTTTTAGCCCTGCGTTTTAAGGTCTAATCTTTTTCATTTGACTGCTGCTAACAATGTTACAGCCAACAGTGGAATAAGCCCATTTTTCAAACTAGTAAAATTGTTTGCAGTTGTTGAGATTTTAGACACATTAAAATGGATTCAACTTTTCTGATTTAAAAAAAAAAAAAAAAACTTGAAGAATTGCCAGAAGATAGCAGCCTTCTTGTCTATTCCACAATTAGCATAAGTTTTTTTAAGACTTTATTTTTTTAAAGAAATCTTAGGCTCACTTGAAATGAGGAAAAAGTGCAGATTTCCCATATACTCCCAGACCCTATGTATGCAGAGATTCCTTCATTATCAATATCTCTCACCATAAAGGCACATTTGTTAAAATGAGCCTACCTCAACATGTTATAATCACCCAAAGTCCATAGTTTACCTGAGGGTTCATTCATGGTGCTGTATATTCTATGAGTTTGGACAAGGGTACAATGATATATATCCATCATTATAATATCCTACAGAATATTTTCACTGCCCTAAAAATCACTTGTGCTCGTTCTAGTCATCCCTTCCCTCCCCCAACCCTAGCAACCACTAAACTATTCATCGTCTCTATAGTTTTACCTTTTCCAGAATGTCACATAGTTGGAACTACATGGTCTGTAGCCTTTTCAGATTGGCTTTGTTCACTTAGGAATATACCTATAAGATTACTCCATATAGGGGCGCCTGGGTGGCTCAGTGGGTTAAGCCTCTGCCTTCGGCTCAGGTCATGATCTCAGGGTTCTGGGATCGAGCCCCGCATGGGGCTTTCTGCTCAATGGGGAGCCTGCTTCCTCCTCTCTCTCTGCCTGCCTCTCTGCCTACTTGTGATCTCCATCTGTCAAATAAATAAAATCTTTAAAAAGAAAGATTACTCCACATATTCACATAGCTTGATAGTGCATTTCTTTTGAACATTGCATGGTATCTCATTATCTAAATGTACCAATTTCCTTATTCCTTCACCTACTGAAGGACATCCTGGTTGCTTCCAAGTGTTGGTAATTATGAATAAAATTGCTAAGAATATCCTGGTGCAGATTTTTATATGGACATAAGTTTTCCACTTCTTTGGGTCAATATAAAGGAGCACAATTGTTAGATCATATGGTAAGAGTGTTTAGTTTTGTGAGAAACCATCAAACTTCCTTCCAAAAGGGTTGCACTGTTTTACATTCCCAGCAGCCATGGGTGCCGGTTCCTGCTGCTCACATTTTCACCAATATTTGGTGTTGACAGAGTTTTAGACCTCGGCCATTCTCATAGGTGTGTACCTGTGTCTCTTTGTTGCCTTAATTTGTACCTCCCTGATGACATAGGAAGTGGAGATTATTTCCATATGCTTACTTGGTAGCATATGGTAGCATAAAGTTTTGCCTTACAATTTTCTTTCAGGTGGGCCTTTCCTTTCTTTGTAAAAGTCACTGACAGTATTTAGCCAAAGTTTAATAAACTACTCTCTGTTTATCAAGCAACAATTTTAGCAAATTTATCTGGCTAAGAAATAAGTAAGTGAAAAGGGAAGCATTAAACATGCATTATTATTTGTCATCTAAACTTAAGAAAAAATGGAATTCTTAGTAATTGGCTTCCAAATTGGATCTTTTCATAGTTGTAAATTATTTTTCCTAAGTAACCTTACTGGCTTACTTTAAGCAGAGTAGATGTGCGAAAACACTGCATTGATCACTTTTCTGAAAATATGAAAGCATTTCCTCTGTTTGGCCAATTTATCTCTTCAGTCAGAATAATTAAATTCAACTTCTAGGAGTCTCTCATAGCAACATAAAAGAGAAAAAAAGGCTCTGAAATTTCACTTCATAATGCTTCACATCTTCAGCTCTGAGTTGCTTAGATTCGGAAATCAACTGGATAGTTTATCTTTACTATCTATTCCACAAGAGAACAGCTACTAATTAATTACTCATCAGCAAAAACTATCCCAAATGAGAAGACACGTCGAGAATACACATAGCTATACTGTGATCTCAGACACGGGGAGAACCTTATTCAGTGGCTTTCAGTCTGGCTGTATGTTAGAATCACCAGCCAAATGTAGAAGAGGTAACGTAGAAAACAGTGGTGCAAAAATACCAATGCCTGAGTCCTACCCTCAGAATTTCTGCTTTAGGGGTACCTGGGTGACTCAGATGGTTAAGCATCTGCTTTTGGCTCAGGTCATAAACCTGGAGTCCCAGGATAGAGCCTCGAATCAGGCTCCCTGCTTAGCAGGGAGTCTGTCTCTTCCTCTCCCTCTGCTCCTATCCCACTCGTTGCACGCACGCTCTCTATAATAAATAAATCAAATATTTAAATAAAAAAAGGAATTTCTGATTTATTTGATTATGGTAGAGCTGGGGGCTGAATTTTTTTTAAGTACACCAGCTATTTCCAATGTGCAGCTGTGGTAGGTAGAATTTTGTTTAAATCTCCGTGGGTTTCAATACAGGGTCAGACATCTGAGTCATGAGTTGGTTGTGGTCATACCTGTAAGTTTGCATGAAAAACGCTTTCAATATTCTTTGTCCACATAAAAGAACTTGTTCTGTCTCATGCTAACTTGCAGACACTTTCTGTAGAGCAGGGTCCGGAATTGTGATGGTGAAGTTTCTGTTTGCTTTATTTCACTTTGTGTTTCGTCTGTGGGTAAGATAATTACAGCTGAGTCCCAGCAGCATATGGCAGTGGGCTGGGGAGAAGAAAACCGAATGAGGACAAAAGCACAAATACAAAAATAAACATAAGTCAAGTTTGTGCTGCTGGGTAGTTTTCTTTCATCTTTCTGTGAGGTTAATTAACTGCACAATATGTCTTTGCCACTCTGATGCATCCAAAGCATCCCAGAAGGCTCCTCCTCCACAATCTAAATTATAATGATGCTTGAGTGATAGCAGAATTTTTAGTTTAACTAGAGTTAAGTGAATGAGTCTGGGCAACGTGAAAATGCACCTTCACCATTATCCTTACTGTCAACTGAACCACCATTTTAAGATCTCACTGAGGCCAAGAGCTGGAGCTGGTGGATTCCTCCCACCGGCACAGGGCACTCTGGCAGTGAGAGGCCTCACTCCACATTGTATCAAATCCATCGCATACCCCTTGAATCACATTAGATTTGTTTTCAAAGTTTTGGAAGGAGTATCATGAGTTTGCTTTTAAAATCATCTGCTTATGAGCCCACCACTTAATTATAATTGACTTTTATTTCTCTGCAACTGTTGTCAATTAAAAAAAAATTAGCCCACAAACTATTTTCAAATTATGAAGATGACATAGTATGACGTTTTGTGGACACTTAGTTAAACATCATTTTATTTGTTTCTTTAGATTTTCTCTTTATGTCTTGCATCCAATGTATCTTTCCCAGTTTAAGGTGTGTTCTTAGACCCCTAGAATCCCTCCAGGTCTAGACTTGTGCCCACATATGTGATAGATACAATTGAATCTTTGTTGCCCCAACCCTCAGATTCCAGTGAGAGACTGAATATACAAAGGGGCAGTGGCCAGACCATATATGACAATAGAATTCAGAGCCACAGCCTCTGTAACAACCAGCTCACAACAGTCATGATTTGTTCATTGACAGCCAGCTTCTCTCTGCCCTGTCTTCTCTAGTCAGATGTGCATAAAGCCTTCCCATTTTCCCACTTCTTACCTGCCTTTGAGTCTCTGACAAATGCAAGTGATAGTGGCAGATTCCTTTGCTATAGCCTCTTCATGCTCTCATTCAAGTGGCCTTCTTTATTTGCAACTGGCAAAGAAACAGTGGAAAGGGGCTGGGGATTGAACCTACATCTGACTTCTAATGGTATTTCTCATTCTTGTTTGCATTTATGTTTTTTTTTTTAAAGTCTAGATGGTATTATACAAGCAATGAAGAGGGAATAAATCAGTGGCTTGCATCACATGGACTGGAGAATTTGTTAATTTTATGCCATAACAGCTATATTCTGTTTTAATTGATAAAATACTAAATGAATTTTAAGATAATAAGGTTCTTACTAATCAGATTTGGAAGCAGATTAATCTGTAAGGAAGTGGCCCTTATTTAAAAAGCTAGACAAGCCCTGCCCAAAGGTAAAAATCATCTAGGATCATCCGAATCCAACTAGAAGTATCAGCACAAGGAGAAACGGCTGTCCACCAACTGAATGTCAAAATCATTTTTCTTTTTTGACATGAAAAAGAAATCCTTAGGGCAACAATAGTTTATATTAATGAACACAATTAAATGAAACTAATCTAATGTTAACCCATTTATTATCTTACCTTTATTCAGTGCCTTTCACTGTATCATCTCTCAATCCCCTGCTAACTCCAAGAGTATAATACAGGAAGTCGGCAATTATACATTAACTGAAAAGATAATAATTAAGCTGTTGTGATTTATACATGGAAATTTACTTGTCTCTAAAAGAAGACATATTTCTGTCCAAGTGCACTGTCATTTTACATAACTAGCAAATAAATGAATATATGTAAAGCATTTGGAACAATGGCTGACACATGACAAATTCTATGTAATTAACAAATACCATAATAATGTGGATTTAATACCAAAAGAAGAAAAATTACAACCTAATGGAACACTTCTCAGAGGGGTAAAGTCAAAATTGTCACAACCTGAGAACAAGTAATTTTTATATATTATTTTGTAGCTGGATATTAAGACCCTCCCTTTCCTATGAAAAGAGAGTTTTAGAATCAGAAAAATTCTGACTGGGAACCTGATGTCATCTTCCTTAGATGGCTCAACAAGACCACACTCATTGTTAATCAGCTGACTCCTGGGACTTAAACCAGGCTTCAGAAGGAATCAACAGCTCTTAATCAAACAATGCCAGGGCTGTTGATTCACAAACCATAGGGTCAACCTTTTCTTAACAGGAAGTATATGCTTTAGTTATGTGAGACTTAAATGTGTTTTCAGATATACTAGCCTTGTTAGTAACTAGGGAGAATGTTAAACCTGATTTATCTTCCCCATGGGCCCAAGGGCTATGCCTCATTAGCATTTAGCAGAAGACCAAGAAATTTTTTTTCACTTTTAAAACTAGCATATTTCAATGTGCTCTTTTTTTTTTCTTTTTTGCCATTCTTTTGGTGCCTTCTCTTCTTTAAAAATCTTTTTTTTTTAATTTTTCAGAAAAACTAGAATTTCAAACATGAGAGCTTCAAAATGGTCATTTCAGAAACAGGAGCTATGAAAAGGGATTGTTTCAAGCTGCAACAACTTCAAATGATTAGCCTTTTGAGACAGCAGGTGTTAGATTCAGCAGGGTCCTAATGCCAGGAACACATTTACATTCAAATTAAACTGAACGTAATTAGAAGTTATTTCTTCAAAGTAGGAACTCCTTTGTGTAAGAAAATAATTGCAACTCCCACTTATGCAAAATTTGAATTAAACTTTTACACTTAAAACACCCATCTTGGCCATATTAATAAAGATGCCGAAAATCGGCTCCATATTTTTTTCCTTTTGAGTACTACTACTATGTATTTACCCTTCTGTTAACATTCCCATCATTTACTTTGAATGCCAATGTGAAAAACCAGAAGTCTATGTCCATATATATGTAAGACAGTGACAAAAACTCTACTTGTGGAACATAAGGAATAACATGGAGGACATTAGGAGAAGGAAGGGAAAAGTAAATTAGGGGAAATCAGAGCAGGAGACAAACCATGAGAGACTGTGGACTCTGAAAAACAAACTGAGGTCTTTAGACAGGAGGGTGGTGGAGGGTTGGGTGAGCCTGGTGGTAGGTATCAAGGAGGGCACGTATTGCATGGAGCACTGGGTGTGGTACATGAACAATGAATCTTGGAACACTGAAAAAATCGAATTAAAAAAAAATTTTTAAAAAAGCAAAATGAAACAAAAACTCTAATTTTCATTATAATTACCAAAGTTATTTTAAACTTTTTAAGGAACGGAGACATCAACTTCTATGGCTCAAGCAAAACACCCTCTCTTAACCCACCTTCTTGCCAGCAGCCACTGTCGATACCTCCACTGAAACAGGTAAACCTTCCTTAATGTAAGTCTGATGGTGATTTATCTGACCTGATCCCTTTGCAATATTGTCCCCTGACCCTTCCTTAGAAAATCTGTTTCTTTTATGTTTCACTGTCTGTGCTCTCTGCTATTTCTCCTCTTATATTTTTTTCTATTCCAGTCCAGTCCTTTTGGCTGGCTTCTCTTTTCTTTATCACCTGTACACTGAATCCTTCCCAGAGTTCTCTCCCCAGTTAATGTCTCTTTCTAACCTTCGTCTACAATCTCACATCACGACTTTGACTCTCATTTCTGCTGGTCACTTTCACCTTTCTGTCTTCTAGGACATTTTAATTAGCTCACATGCTCTACTTTCCTTTTCTTGACCAGCAGATGTCTAGGGTGATTATTTTTGAAGGTACATCTGCTGCCCATTTATAATTCAATGTCCTACAAAAACTTAAATTCAGCCTATTAAACACTGATCTCATTTTCATATTCTACCTCTATCATCTTCTCATCATGAGAGCCTGTTTCAATAAATTGTGCTGCTTCTCCCCTAGTTATTAACTATTCAAGTCTTCTATGTCTCCTTTTTCCTTCACTCTCCATGTACAAGTCTGGCCTAACCTTCTACTTGCTAGCATTTCTTTAAGCTGTTCTTTCTTGGCCACTATAACTTCCTTTGGGTTGTCATCATTTCTTACCAAGATTCTGTATTAATTTCCAAACTCAAGTCCCTGCCTCTAACTATGTATCATGGTAGGCAGAACAGTGACTCTGCAAGACCTAATCTCTCTAACCTATGGATGTGTTACCTCTCTTAGCAAAGAGACTTTGCAGATGTGATTAAGGTCAAAGGCCTTTGGATGAGAAATCATCTTGGGTTTTTGAGGTATGCCCAATCAAACCACACAAGTCCTTAAAAATGGGACATTTCGGGGCACCTGGGTGGCTCAGTGGGTTAAGCCTCTGCCTTCGGCTCAGGTCATGATCTCAGGGTCCTGGGATCGAGCCCCGCATCGGGCTTTCTGCTCAGCAGGGAGCCTGCTTCCTTTCCTCTCTCTCTGCCTGCCTCTCTGCCTACTTGTGATCTCTCTCTGTCAAATAAATAAATAAAATCTTAAAAAAAAAAATGGGATATTTCCAGGACGTGTCAAAGAGAGAGATGTAATGACAAAGAAGAGTCAGAGATGCAATGTTACTTTAAAGATGGAGAAAGGGGCCAGAAACCAAGGAATGTAGCTTGTCTTCAGAAGAAAAAGTCAAGGAAATATGTTCTTATCTAGAACTTCCAGAAGGAAATGCAACATGCTGATGCTTTGATTTTAGCCCAGTTTTGAGTCCTATGTCCGTCTTCTGGAAGTGTAAGATAGTAAAGTGGTGTTGTTTCAAGCCACTAAGCTTCTGGTCATTTGTTAAGGCAGTGTAGGAAACTAATACATATCCCTCTGAATTATTTTTCACCTCACTATCAAGGAATCTTTCTAAAATGCCAAGATACTCACATAAACATGTGTATTAATTTTCTATGCTGTATAAGAACCACAAACTTGGCTGATAAACAACAGTACACATACAGTATGTCGGTTTCCATGGATCAGGCATGACTTAGCTGAGTCCTCTGCTCCAGATGTCACCAGAGTTGGGACCTCATTGAAAGCTGTATTCATCTCCCAAATCCACTAATCTCAGTTCTTATGGTTGTAGAACAGAGGCCTTTAACTTCTAGAAGCTTCTGGAAGTCCCCTGCCAAGAACCCTTTCTACATGCCACAAATTATTTGTTCAAATCAGCAGGAGAACAGCTATTATTGCTTCCACATTCTGTGACCTTAAGTTATTTTCTCAAAGGGATTCCCTGATTAGGTCAAATCTAGCCAGAATTTTTATGTGTGAGGGGGGTTTTGTTCATTTTGTTTCTGGCTTCAAACAACACAAATTCATCTCACAGTTTCTGTGGGTCAGAGATCTGGGTACAAGTTAGTTGAATCCTCTGCTCAGGGTGTCACTAGACTGAAGCCAAAATATTGACCAGGTCTACATTATCAACTGAGGCTCGAGATCCTCTTTCCAGCTCATATGGCTGTCAGAATTCAGTGCATTGCAGCTGTGTAGATGACATCCCATTTTCTTGCTGTCATGGAATGGAATGGGAAACTACAAGCACCAGGAAAAGGCAGGATGATTAAGAATTCAGATCATTTTGGAAAGAAAGATTGGATCACTCCACCAAATAAGGAAGAGCAGCTGAGGTTCTGGCTGTGGGCAAGGGAAATATGGAATGGGGAGTTGAAAGTAGAAGCTACAGATATCAGTTCTGACCCCATGACCAATTATGGAAATCAGGACTCCGGTAATTTTGCATATATTGTCTTTGCTTGTTATATATGTGTGTTTATTTTTTTCCTGCTTTTTTGAGATATAATTAATCTATAACATTGCATAGTTTCAGATGTTCAACACACTGATTTGATACACTTATATATTGAAAAATGACACCACGATATGGTTAGTTAACACCTCCATCACTTGGCACAACTATCAATGTGTGTGTGTGTGTGTGTGTGTGTGTGTGTGTGTGCACGAGTGTGGTGAGCAATTAAAGACTTTCTCTTTAAGCAACTTTCAAGTATATCATACAGTATTGTTAACTATAACCACCATACTGTACATTAGGTTCCCAGAACTGCTTTATCTTATAAATAGATTACACCCTTTGACTAACATCTCCCTAATCCCTGACGACCACCATTCTACTCTCTGTTTTTATATAATGAGGCTCTCAGGGAGAGCAGGCAGGTCTCCCAAGCTAGTCTGACCTTGCTTGAGAGAGCAAGAAAGGTAGCCTGGTTTGGTACCTGTGCTTAGTAGTTGAAGCCTGGCTGAGGGATCCCACACACAGGCAAGAGTTAATGTGGTTTGAATTTTCAACCAGTGACAAAGGAGGAAGAATCCAGGCTTTCTTAACTTGCATGGATATAGAGAAGAAAATCAAGAGGTGAAGTTTAAACTATCAGCAATTAAACATCAAAAACCATGGAGTCCAATCATTTGTTGCAAAGGGATTTGGAAGATTTAAAGAGATTCCCAATATATGACCCTGGGAATGCATTTGCATAGAGATACTATAAAGACACATATCCGAGTTATTACATGCACCATATGTAGCTTTGCATTACCTACCCAACTCCCAAGGCACACAGGAACACAAGTAATTGCCTATTTAACATGCATATTTCTCAGCACTAGACTTTGAACAACCTTAGGGCAAGGAACATATCTTATGTGTCTTGGTATTTCCAGGTTCTAGCATAGTGTCTGACACATAGTAAATGTTCAATAAATATTTATAGAATAAATGAAATCATTAACTCTCATATACTATAACATTTATTTTTAAAACACTTGAGTGTAATTACTGTGATGGTCGGTGTAACAGTTCAGCCTAGGGCAACTTGATAAAATGCACAATATTTTAATCAGGATTTCATACTCTAAAGTGGTTAGTTAGCATTTTAAACACACTTATCAGGAGTTCTCATTCCAGAGGCAGCTTCTACAAAAGCTTTAAGAATCTTTATTTTGTCATAAGCACTTAAAGAGTATGAGTTGGCAGAAAGGATTTTAAAATCTTTAATTGGTAGAGGGATTGCAAAAGGTGGGTAGACTAGAAACACATCATAAGAACTTCAGTCCCGGCATGAACATGGTATAGAATCTAGCACACCCAGTAGGCTGTGATGTTTACAATTTAGGGCTCTGTTCAGCTTTCTGTTCAAAAATGTACAGAAGGGGGACACCTGGGTGGCTCAGTTGGTTAAGCGGCTGCCTTCGCCTCAGGTCGTGATCCCAGCGTCCTGGGATCGAGTCCCACATCGGGCTCCTTGCTCGGCAGGGAGCCTGCTTCTCCCTCTGCCTCTGCCTGCCACTCTGTCTGCCTGTGCTCGCTCTCTCTCTCTAATAAATAAATAAAAATCTTAAAAAAAAAAATGTACAGAAGGGTCTGAACCTCAGGGCTCCTGGGTACAGTCTTAGGTGACTGAAGCCCAAAGACTCAGAGCTAGAGCTTAAAAGAACGACAGGAATGATTTTTATGGGGCCTGCCCTACCCTCTCATATATGCTTTTATATATGCAACATTTTTTTTGCCACTTGCTTTGCTTTAATATACAACCACATAGTGAGGTTGTGTGGGAGCCTACAACAATCAGCTACCTCTAATAATTAAAGGCTACTGATATCAGCAGAAGGAAATGCAGTATATAAACCACCAAACTGGCCTATATAAGCTTGTAACATCCCATCTCTAAAATATACTACTTTATCATCATAGAAGGGAACAATCCTTAAGACCCTGTCAGACTTATAATTAAGAAATATTTCACGAGGAGGGTCTATATTAATTTCCCGGGGCTGTTGTAACAAAGTAATATAAACTGGATGACTTAAAACAATAGAAATTTATTGACTCACAGTCCTGGATGCTAGAAGTGGAAAATCAAGGCATTGGGACCCCCTCTGAAACCTATACAGGAGTCCTTCCATGCTTCTTCCTAGCATCTAGGCTTGCTGGCCACCTTTGACATTCTTTGGCCTGCAGGTGCATCCCTCTGGTCCCTGGTCATTACATGGCCTTCTTCTTATGTGTCTTTGCCTCCCCACAGCTGTCTTCTTCCAAAGACCCCAGTCATATTGGAATTGAGACCCACCGTATTCCAATATGACATCATCTAAACTTAACCAATTACATCCGTATTAACCCTCTTTCTAAATAAGGTCGTATCTGAGGTACTGGGACTTAGGACTTCAACATACGTTTCTGGGAGGGGGCACAATTCAACCCATACCAGACTCTGCCTGTGAACTTGCCCTCTGAGTTCCAGTTCCCAAAAGAGAGCTGATTTTTAATTTTTAATCAAGGGATATTTTTTGAGTTTCTCTTATGTAACAGAATTAAAATCTTAGTCCTTGTTCTTCATGAGTTGTTAGTCTAATGATAAGGCGAACATGCAAGCAAATAAATACCATGAAGGCACTGTTCCAATGAAGGAATATGCCTCATTACAGTGAAGCATAAAATTTGGGAGTTGAAAATAATTATAACAGATTGTGTTATCACTTTATTGAAAGTTTAAGAATATACCACACACACACACACACACACTGCCCTGAATTCTAAAATGCTTTAAGCTCCCATTAAGAATTTTCATTTCCCTTGAAAAGAAAGTAAGACTTTTTTAATATCTTATCTCAGAGAGAATAAGGCTAATAGCATAGCAAGATGATTCAGCAGTTTAGAAGGTAGTTTTGAATGCAGAAAACCAGCATCTGTTTATCAGCTCCCACCTTGCTTATGCTATAGGAAGGAATCAGAACTGCCAGCCTCAAAGAAGAACATACAACAATAGTGTTTTTGTTTTCACTGACAGGTCAAATCATGTTCCAAGCCCTTCACCAGCAAAGAAAGCCTTTTTCCTTTGAAATATAATTTCCAATAAGTCAAATGCTTGTGTAACCCCTATTTACTATGCACTTAACATCAGAAAGTCAGGGCAACACATTCATTTCCTATAAAGAAAACCCGAAAACAGTAATAACAACAACAAAACCTTAAGTTTGCTTCTCAGTAGCACAGATGAGGTAGGTCTCAAAAGGATTTCAGGAAAGCTCCCAACTCCAGGCTCCAGCCAGGGGTGGCAAAGCACACAGTGCTCCTTAGACAGGGAATTTGCAGCTCACCCACTGGCCCCCTGACTGGTGAGCAGCCTGAGTTTCCTGCCTACAGTATCCTATGCCCTCCTCAACATGCTGTCTCTCCCCACTGAGATTCCTAAACCCTTTCTCTCCATCTTTCTCTCTCTCCCTCCTAGGTTCCTCCTCTCCTCAGCCTCGGAGCAAAGGCCCAAGTATTTCTTTTCAGCAGTTTTACTTTCTCTGGTCCTAAAAAGATAAGATAGAATATAACCAAAATAAATGAAAGAGACTTTAAAGAAGATTTATTTTTACATCTTTTCTCTGGTGACCCTGTAACAGAATTTGCTGATACTTGCGTACTTTAAAGAACAAAACTAAAGGACCGGATGTAAGCACTTGATCATTTTTTCCCTTTGTACCATTCATGGAAAAGTTAATATGTATCACTTTTTAACAGCAATATTGGATATATCCTATTTATTTTTAGGTAAAACAAAAACTCTTGAGTTAGGAGGTGCCTGGGTGGCTCAGTGAGGAATCTGCTTCTCCCTCTCCCTCTGCTCCTTCCCCCATTCCTGCAAGCACGTGATCTCTCTCTCTCTCAGTCTCTCTCTGTCAAATAGATAAAATCTTTTTTAAAAAAAACCTCTTAAGTTAATAATTTTTTCAAACTTATGAATATCTTCCAACACCCTAAATGTCTTCTTAATATTCTAAAATTTTTCTTTTAAAAAAAGGATTTTATTTATTTATTTGAGAGGGAAAGAGAAAGCATGAGCAGGAGTGGGGGGAGGGGCAGAGGGAGAAGCAGACTCCCTGCTGAGCAGAACAGCCCAGTGTGGGGGCTCTATCCCAGAACCCTGGGATCATGACCTGAGCTGAAGGCAGATGCTTAACCGACTGAGCCACCCAGGTGCCCCTATTCTAAATATTTCTAATTCTAAGAAATGGTTGAAAAATATTCAATTATCTTTTACCCTTTTACCTTAAATATTTTTTTCTGAAAAACTGTAATTTAGTAATAAAGTAAATAGTCTATACACCAAGAGGAGTTTGTGCAGAAAATGTCACATGGTGTGATATAATTCTCACATACAATCATAAAGCAACTTCTCCAAGCCTGATGGACATTAACTGATAGGGAGTTGCCCCATGCATCTGGTGCTCGGATTAAAGGATTTATTCCCTAATGGGATCCTTGCTGGTAACTTTTTACATTCTCAAGGGTCCATTTGCAACCTACAGATTTTACCAAAAGGTTTAGATGATCAGATTTACTCCAGCTTTCATCATCAAAGATGGCGCTTGAATGGTACCACTCGGTGAAATAGGTACTTTACTGGCATATGTAAAGATAGGAGCCATTTTCCAAGATATGTTCTAAAATGTATTTATTATCTCAATATGAATGTGATAAACAAAATAATGCCCCCCCAAAATGCTATATTCTGCTTCTCAGAACCTGAGAATATATTACTTTACACAGCAAAGGGGACTTCACAGGTGTGAATAAATTAAGGGTTTTCCCTGGAATGTCATGAGGTCCTTATAAGATGGAGGCAGGAGGGTCAGGTCAGAGGAGGGACACAGAGAGGAATGCAGGCAGCCTCTAGAAGATGGGAAAGCCGAGGAATGGATCCTCTTCTTCAGAAGGAATTCAACCATTGATTGTAATCCCTTAGGCCCCATTTCAGACTTTTGACCTCTAAACTACAAGACAATAAATTTGTGTTGTTTTAACCCGATAAATTTATAGTGATTTGTTACAGTTGCAATAGGAAACTAATACAGTGGGTTGAATCATTTGGCTTAAGAGAATCAATAAACTGTAATATTTGAGAGTGTAGGCTTTGAA
>ML107350.1:18739-34392 GCA_003697995.1 Taxidea taxus jeffersonii
AGAGTTTGTTTTGTTCATTACTCTGTCTCCAGCACCGATAACTTTCTCT
This sequence comes from Taxidea taxus jeffersonii, assembly GCA_003697995.1. NCBI lineage: Eukaryota > Metazoa > Chordata > Mammalia > Carnivora > Mustelidae > Taxidea > Taxidea taxus. Next base: position 18,789 of record ML107350.1, read on the forward strand.
GCCATTTAGGAGGGGCTCAAAAATATATATAAATATATTTTTGTGTGTGTGTGAAAAAATTTTTTGTGACAAAAATTTTGTGACAAAAAATTTTTTTGGTGATAAAAAAAAACAACCAAAACATTTTGAGTGAATGGACAACTACCTTCAAAGGCAGCTACTATTCTTATTATCTTTTTGTAGGTGGAAGTTAAGTCGCTTGTCAAAAGTCACAAAACCAATTACTGAGGGAGCTGGGCTTCAGTATCACGTCACTGTGACTCTGAAACCCAAGTTGCAAGCAGTTATGTACATCGTCTCAGAGTCTGGGGGGACACACTCAAAACAAAGAGATCACCATGAAACAACGCAGTGAGAGCCTCAGACCGTGAGAACACACGTCAGTTTGCTCCTCCCAGAGGATCATCTGGCAACAATCACCCAAATCTGACACCAGCAACCCATCTTCAAGGAGTTCTTGCTAATCAAATAATCCAACATGAGGGGAAAATATTACGCATATAAGGATGTTTATCATGGAATTACTTATATTAAGAAAGAATTGGAAATGACAAAAAAGTCCCCCAAAAGGGAGTGACAGAGGGGACACGGCAGTGATGTGGAGTCAGGAAGTTACAGAAGATCCAGCCCGATGTGATCGATTTTTCTCAAAGGAGGTTTCGGGCTTGGGGGTGTGGAGTAGGGTCCAGTTAGAGGGGCCTTGAGTATGATGCAGAAGAGCTGCTGGGGGGGAATGGGAGTGAAGCTAAGCAGGGAGAAGGGAAAGACTGCTGATGGCACAGCTGGAAAGGAAGCCCCTGAACTGTGGGGACAGTCAGTGGGGCCACGCAGGTGTTGTGGCAGCGTTCTGATGCCACGATGACCAAGGAGGTGGGGGTTTTACCGCCGGTCCACGCAGGGCTGGAGTTGCAGCAAGCATGTGCAAGGAGATAGAAAGTGATGGTAGTGCGTGAGTCATGATCTCCCATGTGGTCCAGGTTGGGAAAGGAAGAAGAGAGCCCAGGAAAAGGCTGGCAGGAGAAAATGCAGACATGAAGGCACCAGATGACTCGATAATGTGGTGGGAAGAATGTATGAGGGAGGTGCAGAAGGCCAGAGATTGGGATATTATTAGCATGTAAGATTTCAGAAGTGAGGCGGTCTCAGGGGCCAACATCTAGGAATGTATCCTGTGAATAACCAAAGAGAAGTTTCTAGAATGGCGAAGGTCCAGAAATTGTGAGTGAAGAGTGCTAGCTGGTAATGTACATAAGCCCTGAAACCTCCAAGATCATGACTGGAGTTTGAATGAAGGCAAGAAGTTTAACCAAATGCCAAGCTCCTGAGAACGCATGGACTTGAGGGTACATACTCCATGCCTGTCATCTTTCATACATCGTTTCATTATATCTTCATAGCAATCAGGGATATAGATAAGAAGAGACAGATGGAATGGTTAGACTTAGAGAGTTCAAGGCCCCTGTCAAAGTTCTGAGTTCATTTGGCTAGAAGGATGCCGAACAGAGAATACAGCATTACCGGTAAATGGTCTTTGAATCTGTTGAGTTCAGGGTGTTGGTGGAATATATACCTGATGTCCACAAGCATTTAGAGATGTGTGGTTCAGGCTCAGCAAAAAGATGGGAGTTGAAGATATGGATTTCTAGTTTAAACTGGGTGATGAATGGGACCAGGGTATACAGCCCAAGAATAGAATGGAACAGAATAGAATGGAAGAGAGGGTAATTTTGGCATGTGCTCACATTGGGACGGTGGGGACCAAGAGGAGTGAGCAATTAAAGAGATGTAGGCCGCATATTGGGGTAGATTGTAAAAATGGCCACAAATTCTTTACAGCTCTTCCCTTCAAAAGCTGAAACTTATTGCCCTCTCCTGAATGTGGGCTGACTTTGACTTTCTTTGACCAATACAATGTGGCACAGTGATGTGCATGTCCCAAACCTAGGCCTCAAGAGACCTTATAGCTTCTGCTTTCTTACTGGGAATCTTCTACCAGCATGTAAACCTGGGCTAGCCTACTGGAAGATGAGAGAGCACCTCTCTTTCTCTCTCTCTTTTTCCCTGGAGAGAGACTCCAGATGTGCTAACCCTCACAACTGAGGAACCACACACGTCAGCAAGTGCCACCAAGAGAAGCCACACCTGAGCCAGACCACAAAAACTGCCCAGCTGAACCCAGCCCAAATTGCTGATCCACAGAATCTTGAGCTAGCCACAACAACTAGTATTTTCAGCCATTAAATTTAAGAGTGATCTGTTACATGGCAATAGATAACTGATACATATGTGGCCTGAGAAGCAAAGGCAGAAACAGATGAAAAGAACAGGTAATATAATGCAGAGAGGTCAGCTTCTTCAGGGACACGAAGGAGAATGGTTTCTTGAGTTCATAGATGTGGTAGGGGCAGAAGCCAGAGAACAGGGTCAGAAAGTGTTAACAGTGGGGCGGTTTGCTTCTAGGGGTTGGGGATAGGGGCAGCAGGATCACAGAATTTCACTTTTTTTTAATAAAGATTTTTATTTATTTATTTGATAGACAGATCACAAGTAGGCAGAGAGAGAGAGGAGGAAGCAGGCTGTCCGCAGAGCAGAGAGCCCGATGCAGGCTCGATTCCACGACCCTGCGATCATGACCCCAGCCGAAGGCAGCGGCTTTAACCCGCTGAGCCACCCAGGCGCCCCGCAGAATTTCACTTTTAATACCTGGGTACTATATACCTGTGTTGCTTATATAATATTTTTAACAGTTTATTGAGGACTGTACAACTTTTAAATAATCCAATTCTTAAACATTTTTAAAAACCACGTACTAACTGGAGAATGGAGGTGGGTGATATAGACCAATGCTTCCAGAGGAAAAGCTGAACCAGCCCTAGCCAAGTCAATCTGGGAAGGATTATGCAAATCTTGACTCCAGAGTTCCAGGCCTGGAGATTCAGATTCAGTTAGTTTGGACACAGGCCAGGGAAGCAACTTTCTTCCCATGGCTCCCCAGGTGCTGAGACTGTCAGGGTGAGAAGAAAAGCATGCTGAGGACAGAACCCCAGGAAAGGTCTTGATTTAGGAGTCTAAAAAAGAGAACAAAGATTTTCAAACTAAGCCTCTATGCTCTCAGAGACATTTACAGTATTTATGAATAAAACAGCAACGGGTACCACTTATTACTATGTAACCTCATCTAATCTTTCTAACCCTTTCCATTTCACAGAAAAAACTGAAGCCTATAGAAGGAAAGCGACTTGCTCCAGGTGAGTTAGGTGGAGTCAGAATTTGAACCCGGGCTGTGCGATTCCAGAGTCTTGCTGCTTTTGTTTTTATAGGGAAAAAGTTTAGTTATTAGATAGAATTATCTCAATTTAAAGTTTCCCTCCCATGTATGTATTAAGCCTTCAGCATACGCTACCACTGATTTCTGCTAGAATCTAGACTGTGAGCTCGTCTGGGGGAAGGACTTGTGTCTTTTTGTCTCCGGGGCCCCACACATAGTTTGCTGTCAATACACACTGGTTGAACAAGCCAATGAATACATGTGGCTTGGGATGTGAACACAAGGTTGGAGGGTTTGTTATTTTAAGTTTAATACTTGGATCATTTTAGAGTTCCCATCCATAGGAAACACTCCTTTTCAAAAGGGCACCATCACTGGAATTGGGCTGTGGGCAGCAAGCAGATAGCTAGGATTGTGCAGTGCAGGGTTCAGGAGGAAACAGAATCAACCAGTTTAGACCACATTTCACCCCAAAGAAGGCCCTGAAAGCAAACAAAGGGGTGGACCAGCCGCATTCATCTGGAGGAGGAAGACTGACAAGCCTGAGTAGGTTTACAGGCTGAGAGATCGACAGTAGAGGGAAAAACGAAAAAGGAAAAAGATGGGACCAATTGGGAGAGAGTTAACAGGGTCCTAAGGGGATGCAGCTGGGACAGGAGGGACACCTGTTCCTCTGAATCTCTGGAAAGACCGGCTGTCAGAGACGCAGCAAGGTTTTCAGCAGTGAAGGGAAGGAGCGCGCCGGAAGCAGGACTTGAGGGAGGGGAGAGCAGCCCAGTTCATGAAGTTTCTCTTCCAGCTCTCACCATTTAGGGCCATGGATCAGAAAATTTTAACTCCAGAGATCCTCATGGGATTATGAACTTTGAAAACAACAGTAACAAAAACCTATCTACTATCATGATGGCTTCATTTTAAAAAGCGAAGTGACATTTAACACACCAAAAATAGGCAGAAAGGACAAATATCTCAGAATAAATCTCCGCTTGACGACCAACTCATTCCCTTGTCCTCATTTTTCTCATTTCACCTGGAAGGATGATTGCTCCCTGCAGGACGAGTGCGTGGGGAGCTCGGCGCCCAGCCGCCCACGCCGGCAGCCTCTCTCGGTCCCCGCGGGGCGGGCGGGGAGCCTGGCAACCCGGCGCGCGCCCCGACAGCCGGCCCCCGGCTGCCCTCCCGCTCCTCCGAGCAGGCGGCCGACGACCCGCAGGTCCCCGCGGCGAGCGGGGCCGCTCCCCTCACCGCGGGGGTCCCTCCTAGCCCCACTGCGCGGGGGGCCCGGCAGCCCCTCCACGCTCCCTCGAGCTGTTGCGGCGCTGGGGGGGCCACCGCAGGGCAGCGGAACTGGGATGGGGGTGGGGGCAACTCGCCGGTCCCGGCTTCGGATATCCGCGGCTCCGGCTTCCCACGACAGAGCAGCCCGGGGGTCTGCTCCCTGCCAACGCCGTTTCTCCGGCCGGGGTGCGCGCCGGGGAGGGCGCCCACGCAGGGCCACGCGGAGGGCCGGGGGAAGCCCACTCTGCAGGCGGCCTCCCTACCTGTCGTAGCTCCAGCGGCTGTAGGACAGGGTCCGGTGGCTGCTGACTCCCTCCATCGCCGCCTCCCGGCTCTGCTCCGGGCTCCGCGGTGGCGGCAGCGGCTGCGCTGGGCTCTGCGCTCGCTCGCTGCGGGCCGGGCAGGGGCGCGGGCGGAGGACTGTACCATTCGCCCCCCCTCGGGGGGGTGACCCCCCCTCCGGCTCTGCCAATGGCTGGGACGCGCGGGCTGCGGAGCCCCGGGCCCGCGGGGCCCCCTCCCCCGCGCTCCGGTCCCGCGGGGGCGCGGCTGCTGCAGCAGGGCGGCTTATTTATTTATTTCCGATGTGTGCTCCGCGTCGCCATGGTAACCGCTCCATCTTCTCCGGCGTCACTAGGGCACCGCAGCTTTCAAACCTTCCCGGGACGGGGATTCCTAAGAGGCTGTCCCTTCTGCTCGCCGTACTCGGGCTCCCTCTGCAGAGACGCCTCCTCCTTCCTGGCGCGGAGTCCCATCCATTCACTCCCTCCAATCCTCCGCTTCAATTACCCCCTTCTCGGGAATGGGAAGAGTAGCCACCCCCCCGGAATTTTAAGGACTTCTGCCGCCTCCCAGCCCCTTTTCCCCTAGCACATTAAGTCCTTTACCGAAGTCCCCCTCTCCTAAAAGTATCGAGACTCAGCCCCCTCGTTACCCAAACCCACTTCTCCTTCCCTATCTCCCGGTTCCCTTGGCCCCGCTATTTAGCATATAGTGGCCCCCCCTTAGGTTCGGAGGACCAAGCTCTCAGAACACACCCATTTCTAGGCGGGGTCTGTTTATTTTCCTTGTGCTTTCACTTCATTACTACTAAAATAACTTTGGAAAAAATCCAGCTGTGTTGGCTCAACTAGCGGAGTGTTTTCTTCATCTATCCTTGGAGAGGAAGGCCCAGGGAAGGCCCTAGGGAGAGGGGCTGGCCCCTCCCTCTCCTCCCTTCCCCCACCCTGGGCTGCTGCCTGTGGGGATTTACAGGTATAATCTTCTTGCAGAGGTCGTGGAAGCCTAAGAAGGACCTTTCAGGGCAGCTGCTGGGGAAGGCTGAGACCAGGGAAAGGATGGAGGGGCCAGCATTCCCTGAAGGGGGAGCCCTGGGCAGTAGCCTTGGGGCTACACTAATCCAAGGATCAGGGCCAACTCAGTGAAACCAGACTTGCTGTGAACCCTGTGGGTTACAGGCCTCCAAGTGGCAGCACACCTGTGGCATCCAGCCCACAAATGTGCTTTTGTTTTTCACTAAGTTGACAACACTTAACAGAGATTTAATAGATTGGCCTTTTTGTCCTCTCTTAAAAACTAAGAAAATCTGGCAACCCTTGGACCGGCCTGCAGCATGGCAGGCATAGAGGCGAAAAGTGGCTGCTCTCCTTACAAGGAGCACGTGCTCTCCTGTGGGCCTCTGGCCCCTGACAGCCAGCTGCTTTCACTTATAGAACCCGTCCCTGCAGCTTTGGAGTTTGCCACCCTGGGCAACAGTCATCTCTCCAACCCATGGTTTCCCATGGCCCTCAGAGTTGGGCAAACGCATCGTTAACCAATATTTACCAAGGACCTGGTCTACAGCAAAGTGCTGTAAATAACAAGCAGACACTGTCCTTCCCTTGTGAGGTTTAGAGACCGACATATATGGACTGACTCCCAAAGAGAACCCCTGTTTCTGAACCACATCTTGCTGCTGAGAGTCTTGGCATATCTGTGATCTCAGGAGTGGTGGATTGGGACTCCAGAATCAAATTGTTACAAGGGTGTGAAGGCTTATTTCATTGTTTGGGTAACAGTGAGTGGAGAATGCCCCTATCTGGAAGATGTGGGGTTTGTGGGACCTCCCATAGTCACTGCAGAACCAAAACCTATAGCTTCTGACTTGCATGTTATTAGACAAGTGTCCGAGGATGTTCTTTCTCTGAAGGACTGATGGAAGAGCAATAGAACCTAAGAGGGAGACACCCTCAACAAGAAAGGTCCTGCATCATCGCCCCACTCCAAGCCATGCTGGCTCAGAGCCAGGAGCCACAGAGACCCTGAGGCTGACACTGGGCACTGGCCTCCAGGACCCTGCAGCCTGCCTTGGTGAGGCCACAGGAGGCAGTAGGAAAAAACACTCTACATCATCAGGGAACCAGGCAGTTGGCATAAAGCAGGAGGATTATAGCTGTAAGAGCCAACTTATAGCTATAAGAGCAGGTGTGCTAGATGCCCAGACCCTCGCCTCCAAATCCTGACACCCCTAAATGTACAGATAAGAAGCCCAAAGTCAGGTGTCCTGAGCTAGGGCTGAGAGCTGTGGAAAAGCTACATCCCAGACATTCTGGGATGATCCCTGGGCTAGGCAGATGGAAGAGCCTACCAAAGCCCCAGAAAAAGGACCCTCGACCCTTACCAGTGGCAGTAGCCATGTGTCAGCATTCTGTGGGAGGGAGACCGTGGCAGATTTAAAGCACTGTCACTCAATCTTTGACATTCCTCTCATTGAGAAGTAAGGTCTATGACACCTCACAGTGAATTTCTATGCTATGCGATTTCTGAGGTTAAGTAATAAATGGCCTCATGGTTTACTGGAAAGGATCCCATAGAAGAAGCCTGACTACCCTGTGGTCACTGTGCTGTGAGGAGGGCTAACCCGCAAGGGAAGGTCATATGTAGATGCTTCATTGACAGTCCCAGCCGAGTCCAGCCTTCTTCACATCACCCAAGCACTGCACACAGGAGAAAGAAGCCTTCGGCAGATTACAAGCCCTTGTCCTTCAAGTCATTTCCAGCTGCTTGAGTCTTCCCAGCGGAGGCCCCAAACATTATGGAAGAGAGACAAGTCAGCCGTGAGTACCCAGACCTGACCCAGAAAATCCGTGAGGACACAAAAACGGTTGTTGCTTCCCACCATAGATAACCGGACAGGCAGAATTCATCTCAGAGGAGCTGGTTCTCTTTCCTCGTAATGCTGAATAATGGGTATTATGGCTGTGAGCGGAATGGTCCCATTTGGTTTATACAGAAGAGCTGCAACAAGGAAATTTGAATGTTCTGCATAGTAAAGCAACAGGAAGATAGGAGTTATCCTCTGGTGACTAACTGATGGCTGGAAAGAAGAAGGCTGAGTAAGTAGAGACAGTGAAATGGCAGAGGACTAGAGTCTGAGAAGGCAAAGAGCTGGTGAGAAACTCCTAGTCAGGGCTGAGCAAGGAACCTGAGGTATAGAGGTATCTAAAATGCTATTGTAATTTGGCTCCTGCCCTCTGGTGCCGCTCTGTTAGCCCCAGACCTCCAGCAGAAGTCTGATGTGTACGCACCACCACCTCATCGGAATGACGCATGGTGAACATGGCAGGCAGGGCATGGTCCACATATGGGACAAAGGGGAGCAGGAGGAGGACAGCAAGCCAAGCAGCTTGTTGGAAACGGAGAATTAAGTTGGGAGCAGGAATGCAAAGGACACCCGGAGAACATGCCCTTCTTGGAAATCCTTGGGCATATTAGGGAGGGCCTTCTAGACTACCCCAAATAAAAGGAGCCAGGCTATAGATAGTGGTCCTGGAACTAGGGTCCTGTCTACCCAATAGCAAGGTGGGACCCCTCAGCCATGTGAGGCCATACCGTCTAGCACGTTTCTCGGAGAGCAAACAAGCAGTGGAGAAACCCAAGACTGGTTTTTTTTTTTTTTCATTTCAGCTTAATTTTATTTCCTCTTATAAATGGGCACAGCATGGGAAGTGTTAAAAAAAAACGACACACACACAACCAACCAACCAAACAAAAAAACAGAAACAAAAAACCCCCAACAGCTTCACAAGGCTGGGCCAGGTGAGCATCCATGGCGGGTCAGGCACATGAGTCTCTTTTTCCAGTCTTTACCCTCCACTTCTCCTTAGAGATTTGGCCATGAACTCAGGACAGTTATGGTTAATAAACAGGTTATGGGGGAGAAAAAGGGCAGGGAAGGCCTGGGGGAGGGAAGGACAAACTCCTGCTGGGTTCTTGGGGGTTTCTGTACAGGAGAAAGGGCGCACAGGAGGGACACTGTCTTCAGGCGGCTCTCTGGAGCCACACAGCCTACGAAATATATTTACATGTATTTGCCACGCCGGGGCCGGCTGCACTGAACTGCTGGGCAGGCGCCTGGGGGAGGCTGTAACCATCGGCCCTGAGCTGGCAACCCCAGGGCCCGGTCTTGGCGTCTCTGTAAATCTGTACAGTTTGTGGGCTTCTATTTACAGGCAGGAGGCAATCTAGGCAATCATGGCCAAGAGTCTCTATGGCAAAATGAGGAAGAGGGGCTTGGGAGTCTACGTCTCTGGTGAATAAACCATGGAAGGAAAAATCCTTTGGTGTAACAGAGGTGGAAGGCTCTAAAGGGAAACCACTCCTCATAGTACAAGTTTCATACTCTCCAGAGTAAGACTCTGGAAAAAAGCACCGCTGGCCAGAACCATGTACACACTACGCTGTGCCCCCGAGGCCCACCTTTTCCCCACAGTTTCAATTCCCATTGCTACCAACCACATTTTTCCCTAAAAGGCAATGCTCCCCTTTAATGCTCAGGTCCTGGTGGACACAATCCCTTTGTTCTCTTAGTGTAGCTAGAACAGACTAGATCTTTAAAGACTTCATTAATTATAGAGGAAAGACAATAGGAAAAACAAACAAACAAAGCCATCACGTGAAACACACAAATGCAGGGTCCAGGGCCATGCACCACCCCCTGGACATTTACAGATGTCTGTACTCTGATTCCAAAAGGCGAGCTCTCCTCTCAGATTTCTTTCCTAGACATCCTGACACCTGCATACCCACCGTCACGAGGTAAAGATACCCATTTCTGTTCTGAGAGATGCCAGGTAAATGGCACTTTGAATGATGTCACTGATGTGATGGGCCATCCCCACTCGCCCACCTGGAGTGTGGTTTCACCTTTATAGGCCCAAATGAACAACCACAATACAGTCTCATCCATTAACCTCCCCCTCCCTTCTTCTCCACCCCAAACACACAATGACAGAAGGATAAGAACACCCTCTCAACCCTACTTTGAGTCCTCAGGGCTTTCTATATGTGAACAAAGGGGTAGAGACAGAGATCTAAGAAGTCCACAAAAACTGACAGATAATCTTCCTTAACATCCCTGACCCTGCTGTCTAAGGCAGGAACAGGCCTTTATTTATCCCCAGGTATGTGGTCCCACAGTTGCTAACTATGGCTCTCACTGGGTTGGGAGATGCTTGCTTTGGACTATTGGGAAACCCGAGCAAAGGGCCAGGCAGGGCTGACAGCTGGTTGTAAATCAGTGCCAGTGTTTAACCATTAAGCTCCAAAACCAACCAACCAACCAACCAACCACCATCCCTATCACCACCACCAAAATGCTCTTAAAATTCATGGTAGAGATTTTAAAAGCAATTGCAGGAGTCAGACTGCATATGTGGTGGGAAGTTTGGTTAGGTATCAGGAGCTGCCAGCTGTCCTAACTCTTATTTCTGGGACCTGACAGTCCATTAGTGCTAGAGGTTCCTCTTAGACAAGAACACTATATGGAGTCTGCGGAAAATTCCAGTAGGAGGTCTTTTAGGCTTGAGAGCTAAGCTGTGCCTTCTACAGCAGAGAATGACTCATGTCTGAAAAAGCAGCTCATGGTGTGCTGGGCCCAAGCAGAGATGTGAATATCTGATAATGGGATATCAAGACACTTTATGACTAGAAATTCCCATTGTAATCTGGGCCCCCAGTCATAAACTGGATGATTTATGTGGACTAGTTCACCAGTCTTAAGCAGGCAGTTCATTGTATGATGACAACAGTACATGTGGAATTGGGTCCAGGCAGGGCCAGAGAGCAACAAGTGAGCCACGTGAAAAAGTGTTTTAGACTCTGTGCCACATAGCCCTGTTTCCCCACTTGCTCTCTTAGCTCATATTCATGCTTGTGGGGGTGTTCCCTACAACCACTGTCACAGGAGGAAAAAATTTGAGCCTGGAGTATGTTTGGGTTGACTTCAAACAATGGTACGAAACAAAAATGAATTGTAGCCATACCACATACCCACTGAGGACAAGTGCAAAAGGCGAGTGGTGAGGGAAATCCTCCTAGTGGGCAGTACACTTGTCCATCAACCTTGCATGTAGGGAGGCATGGCCTGAGGCAAGAATGTACATGGACCTCTGGGCAGTGGAGAATAACTCAACTGGTTGGTCAGAGGCCTGGAAGAAGCAAGACTGGAATAGCAGAGAAGGAAGCTGGGGAAAGGGTGCATGGGTGGACAGATAGGAGAGGTGTCAGATTATGCAGACCTTTGAGTGTCACATCAGTGCTCACTGGAAAGCTTCTGCTGCAGAGGAAGCATCCATAACACAGAATGACCTATCTACTGGCTTCTGTCTCAGCTAAGTGCACAGGCCCATGAATGGAGTGGGGGTGTGGCAGAGATGGAGGATCTGCATGGGCCCGCCAAACACGGGCTCTCCCTCAGCCATGCTGACTTACCTACTGCTACTGCTCAACCTGCCCTCGTGGAGGCTCCGCCCTTAGAATGGCATCATTCCTTGAGCGTACTGCCCCAGCACTTGATGGTAAGCTGATTACATCAGACTCTTCCCACCCTGTAGAGGGCAGCAGTGTGTTTGTTCTTCCTGGAACTGAAATGTTTTTGGAATATGGGTTTATCTGCCATGCTTGTAGTGCTTCTCCGCGGGCTTACAGACTACCTAATTATCAACCTGGAATTCTGTGTATGAAGTCTCAGCTGAAAGGGTGTATTTTATGGTAAAGGATGTGTGACAATGGTTTCGTAAAACAAGGGGTCTTACCATGTACTCCATTACTTGGAAACAAAGGGTAGAAGGTGGGAATGGCCTTTTAAATTAAAGGCTTAGCTAAGGAGCCAGCTTGGAGTGACATCCTGTGGAACAAGTCACTGCCCTCTAGTGTGTAGTATATGCACTAAACTATCAGGCCACATAGAGTGCTATCCCCAGTAGTTAGAATACACAGGGCCAAGTAACCAAGGGCTGAAAATAGGATTGGCTCCTTTCATTATCACTCTGGTGAGCTTCCTTTACAGAAACTGTTTCCCATTTCTGTGACTGGCTCTGTTGGATTAGAGATCCTGATTCTCCAGGGACATCTTCTGTTGGCTAACACTGGATTTTTCCACTTTGGGTTCCTCAAGGCAGTGGACCAACAGGTAAAAAGAGTTTTATTATAGTGAAGGGAGCAATCATCCCTGACTGTCCAGAGGAGCTAAGGATGCTGCTGCATAATGGGATCAGGGGAGATTCGTCTGAAACGTGTGTGCTGGAGTGTCTCCTGATGCTTCCAGCCCTGGGGATGATGGTAACTAGGCAATCATGGCCAACAAAGCCTGGTAACAGCAAAGCAGAGAAGGGCTCATCCCTCCAGGATCAGCAGCCCAGACCAGCTTTGATGTTGGGGTTGTGGGGGGAGGAGATGATGAATATTACTTGTCCTTTAGAATTAAGTGCAGCAGGGGAACTGCAGTTCATTCCACTAACAGTTGAAAGTCCTTTTTTAAAAAAAGAGCTTGCAGCTGACCAGTGCCTTAAAGAATCAGTGAGAAAGTGGAGCAGGAAGACATTTTAGCAATGCAGAGTGCACCTTTGCAGACAATTTGGTGCCCTGTGCCATAGCATGGGGCCTCCTGCCTCCCACACTCGGACAGTTTTGTGCACATTGCTCTCATGTGATCTCAAGTCCTCCTAACCAGCTAAGAAAGGACACTTCGCCCACCCATGGATGGAGCCTACAAGTGGGAAGAAGTTAACCTCCTGAGAAATTCTTTGGCCAGTGGAAGAGCTGGTTAAATGTCCGTTTTCAAGTCTTTCAGTCAAGTCTTTCAGAATTCGGAGGGCTATTTTACACAGCTCATTAAAGGATTCTCAGTGGAATGGAAAAAAACTAGTTTAAAACCTTGGATTGTATTGGTTTTCCACCCTTCCTTGTCTTTATTCACTTCTGCTTCTTGGATTGTATTATGGGTTGATTGTATCCCCCCAAAAGATACACTGACGTCCTAAGCCCTGGCACTTGTGAATATGACCTTAAATGGAAATAGGGTCTCTCCAGATGTAGTAAAGTTAAGATGACGTCATTAGGGTGGGCCCTATCCAATATTACTGGTGTCCTTATAAGAAGGAAATGTGGACAGAGACACCCAAAGAGGCCATATGATGACAGGCTGAGACAGAAGTGCTGCAGCTATAAGCCAAGGAACATCTGGGGCTACCAGCAATTGGAAAAAGGAAGGATCCTCCTCTAGAGGCTTTGGAGGGGGCATGGCCCCACAAACACCTTGATTTTAGACTTCTGGCCTCTATAAATTGTAAGAGAATAAATTTCTCCTGTTCTAACACATCAAGTTTGTGGTACTTTTTCTAATACAGATCACCTTCCACATAAACTACCTTCTTTCTCCAAGTCCCTGTCACGTATTCTGCCCTCAGGGGACCCAAATTAAGTATGTTCCTCCTCCAGCTGAATTTTTAGGTCTACATTTGGGGTTTCCATCCCCAGCTAACCTTTCCCTCAATGAATCTCTTGCCCCCTTAATTGGCTGAGCCGTCTTACTTGGGGCAGTTTGGACATGATCCTGCCTTGCACCTTCTCCTTCTAAGCTCCAGAGTTTGTTGCGAGTCCCTCACTTACCTGCCAAACACTCTAGTAACATGTCGAAAGGCTATATTCTTTTATAGGGGTACAGGAGCTCTGCACAGTAGCTCTGGCACCACCTGTTCCCTGGGTAGAAAGCCCCAGAAACCTCATTTTGGTCTTTAGGTCCTGGACCAAGGTTTATCCTGAGAAGTGGCAGCTCCAGGATTTTTGTATAAAGGGGCGTGTTTCTTATAATCTGATCAGAAAGAGAGTGGGCCCTAGGAGTTTTACTTAAAACTGTGTTTCCAAACCATGTTTTGGAAACTAGTATGCGTTTAGAGTGATTTTGGGGTGGTGTCATCACTCTGTGGGTCAAAGATGACCAAAGGTGGTTCAGGAGGTGAAGCATCTCTAGAAGCTGTGGTCACTCATTTTGCACCAACCTACCCCCTCCAAAGCAGAAGGTGCTTTTTCTGTACTAGGCCCCTGGAAAACCCAGAAGCAGGGAATGTGAACTGGCAACCCATGGTCTTTAAGTGGTGCAAGGCAGCCCTCTAGTGGCCACGATTCTGAAGGCCTCAGGCATAGAGCTGTGTGCTCCTTATTACAACAGACAGGAGGACAAACATAGTGAGACCATTAAAAAAGTGATCACCATCAACATGGGACAGAAACATAAGCATGGGGCTGGCAACCCAATGAGGCAGACGATAAACCAGGACATATCAGATAGATCATCCTAATCACAGCCTAGATCATCACCAAATGCAATTATTTTCCCTTTTGGGAGACACGCCAGGGTAGAGGGAGACAATTGGAATTGTTAGCCCTATAAGGACTTACATAACCGAACATGAATGGATTCCTAAACAATGCATTGAGAAGCAATGCTGTTCCAGTGATTTGTCCCTATTTGAACACTTCTGGAAATGCTGACCATGGCTTTTATGTGGGAGAAATGCTAATTTCTTCATCAGCTCTGCTAGAACCTGATACCATAGTAATAAGCTGTGCCAAGTAAACTTCCAGTAAGAATGGATCCCTTGATTCTTCAAGGAGGACTGAGTGAGGCTTGTTGGGGTCAGGTCTAGCTGTTAGCTATTCTGTGGGTGTTGGAAGGTAAAATGGTCTCTCCATCCAGGACAAGCCAGGCAGAACCAAGCAAGATGCCAATCCCCCAATGAAGCCCTCATCTCATACAACCAGCCTCAGGAGAGCAGGAAGACTCAAGTTCACCTGTTCAACTACTCCTGGCCAGAGCAAGAATCCAGTAAGAGCCCATACCTGCTTCCCTCAAGGGTCCACAGATCACTGGGCCATATCCTTGCTAGAGATGCCTCTGTACCAACCTCCCAGGACTTCTCTGGCCCACCAGGGACACAGCCCCAAAGCAATCCTCTCTCTCAGGACTCCAGCAGAGCCCAAAGGCTTTCTTGCACCCAACCAGCTCATAGGCTCGGGAGAGCAGATAGGTTGTGGTTGATAAAAGGTAACCACATTCAGATTTTCACATCCCTAGACTCCCCTGCTCTCCAAAGCTACCCTGAGTTTTCACAGGGACTCTGGTTTAGGCTGATGGAGGAGGAGAGGTTGGTGGCATTTATGGAGCCACAGAGGGCGGAGGAGTCATATTTTCTCTGGTCCCCTCTCAGCTTCCCACACCCTTCCTCTATAGTAGAAACAGGGCAAGCAGAAGCTGGAGATGTACTTTCATAATGGTCTCCTTCACATGCACTGTGTGGGCTTCCCAGGTGACAATGTGCCACACAGAGTAGAGGACGAAAATCATTCTAAAGACACAGAAACTTAAGACATTCGTATCTGTACATAGCTGTTCACCATGGAATGATGTATTTACACAAAGCTGGAAACAGCCTACACATTCAACACTAAAAACTTGTTTAAATAAATTAGAGTTTCTCTACCTAATAGAAATTTATGAAACTATTTTTTAAAGATTTAATGACATGGATGATTATTTTATGTCAAAAATTATTTTGTAAAATTCCATTAAAATTTCAAAATACAAAGTTGACTCCAAGTTCAGAACTTATAAGCTACCCTAGACGACTTTCTGGATGAGCGGGTGTCCAGCCTCCCCCTGCCCACCCCTAGAAGGTAGGAGCTGGGCGACAGAGATACTGTCTTGTAGCTGTTATTGCCACCTTATTTTACCTCTAGGCT
>ML107351.1:0-10621 GCA_003697995.1 Taxidea taxus jeffersonii
ATTCTAAGATTATAATACGTCATTTCATCTCACTGAGGATGAAAACAGAGTAGTAGGATCTCACCGCTTGAAAACTATGAACCAAGGCAACTCTCTCCAGATCCCAAGTACCTTTCCTAGTGCCTCCGTAATTCCCCAGCTCTGAGCACTGGGTGGGTGACAGCACCTCCCACTTACCCCTGCAGTTCCAGCTCCCACAGTGGTGGCAGCCTTAGAGGATTTGCTTTCCCAGCGTTCTGACAAATTCCCTGAATTAAATCCCTTCTGTTTAACATATCCTTGGTGGTTTCGGTTTTCCTGATTGGACCTTGATTGCTATGTGGTCAGCTCCAGGACTGAGCTTCATTTGGTTTTTTTGAGCATTCGAGTGCACAAAGCACAAGCTATTTCTCTTGTGGGCAGAGAGATCCATTATGGTTAAAAGAGCAGGTCCACAGCATGGCTCTTTTGAGCAGATGGTCTGTTCCCCCAAACGTTCTGATGCAGCTGAGAATAGGGCATCCCAGAAGCTGGTAGAACTGGGGGGTGGGTGGGCAGCATGAAGGTGAGCAGGGTTGACAACTGAGGCAGGACTACAGAGAGATTTGAGCAGCTGCCCAAACACAGAAAGAGCAAAATCTGACATCAGAACTCTAGAAAGAAATCAATGACTGGTAGTCACTGTGCTAACCAACTGGGTCAAACACCAAATGTAGCTAAAGTTGCAACTCACAGGTAGAAGTTTGCATGAATAGGACTGAGACAGGCTGGGATAGGAGAGGCAGACATTTCAGAAATGTCAGGGGCAGCTCTGCAGAGATGAGCTTACACAGAGGGCTGGATGGTGTCAAGCATAATCACATAAAGGGATCTGAGAAGAATTACCATCTGTCTGAGTTTGCCCCCAATGTGACATATTCCCTAACCTGCCCCTTCTTCTTCTTATTTTCCTAATAACTGCCTTTTATTTCATGATTGATATTTTTGTTTTCTTCATTTTGTTTTGAAGAGTTTCACCGTTTTTAAGTAATGAAGTGATAGGTGTTAATATTAATGTAATATATATTAGAATTTATAGATAAATGACAAGAAAAGTATGAAGTTCTTCTGTAATACAACCATCCACAGTTAACCCTCCAGACTTTTTTGTCTCCATATTTATATGCATATACCTATGGTCATATGCATATATTTTAGAGGGAAGAGTCTTATAGTACTAGAATTTTTTTAAAAAGTAGACCTATTGGGGGTACTTGGGTGGTGCAATTGGTTAAGCATCCAACTCTTGGTTTCAGCTCAGGTCATGATCTTGGAGTCATAGGATCATGGGGTTGTGGGATCAGCCCGAGTTGGGCTGCACACCCAGCAGGGAGTCTGCTTGGGATTCTCTCTCCCTCTACCCCTCACTGTACCCTTCTCTCAAATAAATAAATAAATCTTTAAAAAAAAGTAGACAACTGACCAAATTAGAAATTGCAGAAATAAATTCAAATCTACACAATAATACATGAAAAATTTGTTGAAATAAACAACAAGTAAAGGAATCCCTGTTAAGTCATAGAGGAGAAACTGGATATCATTTAAAAGAATGTAAATATATGACCCCATTTACACTATTTGCCACAATAACTTTGGAGGAGTTAAACCAAAATTGATTTCATTTGAAGATAAAAATTTAAAAAATTTGTCATAAAACATAGAAGACAATCCAATAATATTCCCTTCCTAACAGAAAATAAGATATCAATGTCAGAATATTGAAGCACTTAAGGAAATTATTTCTGGCTAGGTCAGTGTGGTTTTTATGCTGTAAAACTGCTGGGACACCAGGTGGCTCAGTCAGTTAAGTGTCCACCTTCAGCTCAGGTTATGATCCCACCATTCTGGGATGGAATCCTTCATCAGGCTCCTTTCTCAGCCAGGAGCCTGCTTTTCCCTCTGCTTGCTCTGCCTGCCGCTCCTCCTGCTTGTGCTCTCTCTATGACAAATAAATAAAAATAAAATCTTAAAAACAACAACAAAACCACAAAGCCAACTATTTAAAAAGTGAATTCAAGATAAAGAACAATGGAATGAGAAGCCACTGAAAAGAAATGTCAAAGTTTATTATCTGTAATATATAAAGGACTGATAGAAATATGAAAACTCAGTACCCATTTAGGGAAAGATAAATAGCCAAAAGATATAAATAACAAAAAATACAAAAAGTAAATAAACACTTGGAAAAACTACCTGCCTCACTGATAATTAAGGAAACTGAATTTAAAACAATGATGAGGTAACAATTCATTCTACTACCAAAAATACAAGTGAGAAAAACCCAATCTTAGCATTATAATGGGTAAACAGGCATTTGAACATTGCTTATAGCACTGCAAATTAAGAAAACCTTCCTCAAAAGCAACATGGGAATATACCTGTTAATCCCACTTTGGGGAGAAAAAAAGAGAAAGATTAAAAAACTGGGTCTTTTAAATAATTAGTTAATTAATTTTTAAAAAGATTTTATTTCTTTATTTGAGAGACAGCAAGAGAGAGCCGGCAGGGGGTTGGTGGGGGGAGGATAGAGGAAGAGAGACAGGAGAAGCAGACTCACCAATAAGCAGGGAGCCAGATGTGGGAACTTGATCCCAGGACTCAGGACGACCTAAGCTGAAAGCACACACTTAACCAACTGAGCCACCCGGGTGCCCATCGAGTTTTTGCTTTTTTTAAAAAAGATATTTTTTAGGGGCGCCTGGGTGGCTCAGAGGGTTAAGCCTCTGCCTTCGGCTCAGGTCATGATCTCAGGGTCCTGGGTTCCAGCCCCGAGTCGGGCTCTCTGCTCAGCGGGGAGCCTGCTTCCCTTCCTCTCTCTCTCTGCCTGCCTGCTTGTGATCTCTCTCTCTCTGTCAAAGAAATAAATAAAATCTTAAAAAAAAAAAAATCTCCTTAAAAAAAAAGATATTTTTTATTTATTCATTTGAGAGAGAGAGCAAGCCAGGGAGAACATGAGCAGAGGGGAGGAGGGAGGATCAGAGAGTCAGAGGGAGAGAGAGAAGCAGACTCCCCACTGCTGAGCAGGGAGGTGACGTGGGACGTAGGGCTCTATCCCAGGACCCCAAGATCATGACCGGAGCTGAAGGCAGATGCTTAACTGACTTAACTGACAGGGCCACCCAGGCGCCACTTAAAAACTGTTTTAAATAAGCACTATTTATTATTGTGAAAAACGATACAGGTCAAATGCCCCAAATAGAGGGAATAAGTCATTATGAAAACATTGATAAATTAATATGGAAGAATACTGAATTGCTAATAAAAATAATAAATTTATGAACAATGTATATTCATGCAAAAGTAAAAACAGAAATTAAAATAGTATGAAAACAACTTTTTGTTAAGTCTATGCAAACATTATGTCTATACAACAATAGTTTTTAAAAAGCAAGCAGAATCTCATAAATGGTGAATATTTTATGATAAAACCCTTCTTTGTACTTTTTGTTGATCTGTTTAGAGATTTTTTTTGCCTGGATCAACATAAAACAATAAAATATACAGTTTTCAATGAATTTTTCCAGATAATCAACTATGGAATTTGGCAGGTGATACATCTCACAAATCTCTATCCTAACTCCAACCCATCCCCATTCCAGAACTCCTCAGAATATCTGAAATTTAGGGGCACCTGGGTGGCTCAGTGGGTTAAAGCCTCTGCCTTCGGCTCAGGTCATGATCCCAGGGTCCTGGGATCGAGCCCCGTATCGGGCTCTCTGCTCAGTGGGGAGCCTGCTTCCTCCTCTCTCTCTGCCTGCCTCTCTGCCTGCTTGTGATCTCTGCCTGTCAAATAAATAAATAAAAATCTTAAAAAAAAAAAAAAGAATATCTGAAATTTAAGACAGAAACTCCTACCATTTAGTCATTGTAGTGGATTCTGTGGTAGGCTGCCGCCCTAGATCTCCCTTTCCCAACTGATGCACTCATCCACCCAGCCTCCATGGACCCCCATCCCCCATCCCCGTGCCCATCCCAGGGGAGTTGGCAGACAACTCTCAGAAGAGGGTCTCTTCAAGAATTGCCTGAGAGCCTGGGTGGCTCAGTCAATTAAGTGTCTGCCTTTGGCTCAGGTCATGAGCCAGGGTCCTTAGAGCGAGCCCCGCACCAAGCCCCACATCAGTGGGGAGCCTGCTTCTCCTTCTGCCTGCAGCTTCCCCTGCTTATGATCTCTCTGTGTTTAATTAATTAATTAATTAATTCGTTTAAAAAAAAAAAAGAATTGCCCTCTCTCAACTGAAAAGAGCTGCCTTGCTCAAGGTCGTGTCCCTTCCTTGAGGGGAGCCACTTCTAATGTCTGGCCAGTGATGGGGGAGGGGGTATAATAAAGGCCAGACTCCCTTGCCGCAAGGAAGCACACCTCCAGTGGATCATCTGGTCCCAGGGCTCCCTATGGGAGCCTTTGTGGCCACTGCATTCACTGTTTACTTCTCCCTCTATCCAACCCACCATCAAGAGATACCAAGCCTGAGTCCCCAGTACAGCACCATTCTTTTGGGAGAGCAACCAGCCCCTTAATGACAAGTTGATGACACCAGAACGGGCAGTGATTCATTCTGACAGGAATGGATATATATTTGGGGTATAGATTTGCCTTTCCTGCCCTCAGCCCTCAGCCAGCACCACCATCTGAGGGCATGCAGTGTCTGATCCACCAACATGGAATCCTGGGTAGTATTTTTATTTTATAGGAACCCATTTCACTACAGAGTAGCTACACCAGCGGCCCATGACCCTGGGGTCCACTCTTCCTATTTCACACCAGGCTGCATAGAAGCTGTCAGCTTGACAGTGAGGAAATGGCCTTTTGAAGGTGGAACTGAGCTACCCCTCTGAAGATGATACCTTTCAAGAACGGAGTGACATCTTCCAAGATGTTGATACAAATCAACACTTATTGTACAGGCCTCAGTTCTCAATAGTCATAATACATGGTTCTGGAATTGAAGGGAAGGAAGTAGCAGTGGCTTTGAGCCCTGCTTACCATCACTCACAGTGACCCACTTGTGGTATTTATGCTTCTTGTCCCAGCAACTCTAAACTCTGTGGGTTTGGAGGTCCTAGTGATTGAGTAAGAAACGCTTCGCCAATTGTGATGGTAAATGGAGCTGAGAGTGAGGGAAACAAAATTGGGTTATAGAGTAAGGAGATAAGTATCAGTTGCAATGTTCAGACCAGGAGCAGTACCCGGGGTGCTGCTGGTAGCTGTTGTTTATCCTAGTAACCTTCCACTTCCTCAGCAAAAGAGACCAGCTAGAGGAGTTCTCGGACCTTATTATACAAAGTGAGTGGATCCAGTGCAAAGGGTTTGCCGCAATGGATGCTACGGTGTGCAGCAACACTGACACTGTTGCTTCTCCTTTTGGAGACTGTTTTCCTGGGACCCTATTGCAGGCGCTGAATGCTAGCAGCAGCCAGGAAGCCTTCCAGTTCAGCTTCTGTCTCATGGTCCTTTCTTTTCTTCTTCAGTTCTCTGGTTGTGCCAGGCCGTCTTTCCAGAAAGTTTCTCTATCCCATCTTTCTAGAAAGCTCCTGATACCGCTAGCTGTCACGTATCTCCCTCCACTCCCAGTCCAATAAGTCCCAGATGCTGAAGGAGTTGTGGGAATCCCTCAGTGTCACCAGGAGGAGGGGAACTTAAATTGCTCTGGTTACTAATCACCATTTCTTTCATTTGCCCCCACTGACTTTCTCTCATGATCAGAGAGTTCAGTCACTTCCTTACTCCAGGGCATCTCCAAGTTCCTGTGCCCTCTGGGATTTCAATACCCTTTGATAGTAGATCTCTGTATTACACTTTCAAATTTTATTATTATTATTATTGTTACAGTTTAAAATTTTTGAATGAAAAAGCTAAAATGAGAACTAAGCTCTTTCCTTCCTCCTTAACTTTCCTTCCTTCCTTTAGTACATTTCTTGTGAGCCAACCCTGAGTCATCTCTTAAGTGAAGCCAGGCTATACCTACCCGGATTTAAGGTTATTAAATGTGATACTAGGGACACAATTGTTCTTTCTTGCAAATTCCCTAAGGGCCAAAGTTTGCAGCAGATTGCTGGTCTGGCTGAGTCTTGCAATACATCCCACTGGAACAACAACCAGAGCTCATGCCCTTGGATGGAGAACATGTTAACATCATTCTCTTTGTGTAGGAAGGCCTCCAAGTTTTCTAAAGGCCCACTATATTTAGTGTAGTAAAGTGCAATGTCCCTGACCAGTAGATTTCTATCAACCTGCTGGTCTTCAAAGGCCAACTGGACAGGGAAGCTGGAAACCACAACCCAGCCCCCTCCCCAGTGGCTCCTTTAAGACATCAAGCCCTCTTGGGTACTTTTGAATCAAGAGCCATGGGAAACTGGATCCTCCCCAGCCTCACATTATTGTTGACCTTAGTTCTCAAGCCTGGACCTACTTCTCAATCTTTGACAACATTCAGGTTTCTGACCTTGGAACATTCTCCCATATATAGCCTTGCCTCTCCCTCAGGGCAGAGTTGGCATCAGCAGAGGTTAACTACAGATCCTCTTCAGCCCATTATCTCAAAGTACAGTCTTTTCAAATGGAGAAGTATGTAGAGAAAGTAGACAAAGACTGTGACTTTTAATACAATTACTCCTCCAGTTTCAGAACCTTCTTGTTTCGTACCTGATTATAGGCACCATTTCTCTGACTTTAACTTCAACTTTTGTTTTTCTCCTGAATCAGGATTCAGGCTCCCTCACACTGGGACAGATCAAAGAAGGCAGAAAGAAGTAAGATAAATTGAACCACAGAACCCTGGAATACTCTGAAATTGAAGGCATCAGATGCCCCCTGAAGATGGGAATGTGGAGTAGAAAAGAAAGATGCTTCGAAGCCTTTACAATGACCAGTTAAATGGCCAGATTTTCTTCCCAACAGCACAGCCAAGTAACTACCCTTCCACCACCCTAGAAGAGGCTGGGAAGTTTATTCCTTTGAGAGGCTGGGTCAAAGGCTCTAAACTTGGAGGGCGACGGGGGCGGGGGGGGGTGGGGACTGATTAATGAAAGTCTCTACAAGGAATTATGACTCCCTTCACCCCACCCTCCAGCCCCTTTCCCCTGATAAGCTCCCCGAGGGCTAGAAGACAGGTTTATAAATTCCCATGCAAAAAATTTCTCTGACTGGCCAGCCTAAGAGAAAAGATCTTCACGTAATGACATTTGGAGGTCCCTCCCCTGCAAAAAAGAAATGTGAAACTACTTTGAAACCCAAAAGCCAACAGGATCTGCCCATTCAGAGGGGCATTTAAGTGTTTCACTCTTTAATATGAATAGACAGCCATTCATGAGAAGTCACTAATGTGAAATACAAATAAAAAGAGTTCAGAGGGAGAGGTCAAAGTGGGAAATAAAGGAAAACTTCAAACACTAAAATTAACGTCCTTAGATGAGAGAAAACACTGCATTCATGGAGTATCTATCTATCTATCTATTTTTTTTTTTCAAGATTTTATTTATTTGACACAGAGACACAGTGAGAGCAGGAACACAAGCAGGGGGAGTGGGAGAGGGAGAAGCAGGCTTCCTGCCTAGCAGGGAGCCCAGTGCAGGGCTTGATCCCAGGACTCTGGGATCAAGACCTGAGCTGAAGGCAGACACTTAAGGACTGAGCCACCCAGGCTCCCCATCCATGGAGTATTTAAATGGCAAGGACAAGATGCCATTTAAAAACAAAGCAGGGGCACCTGGGTGGCTCAGTGGGTTAAGCCACTACCTTTGGCTCGGGTCATGATTCCAGGGTCCTGGGATCGAGTCCCACATCGGGCTCCTTGTTCAGCGAGGAGCCTGCCTCTCTCTCTGCCTCTGCCTGCCTCTCTGCCTGCTTGTGTGCTTTCTCTCTCTCTCTCTCTGGCAAATAAATAAATAAATAAAATCTTAAAAAAAAATAAAAAATAAAAACAAAGCAAAACAAAACCAGGAATAGAGGGAGGGGACAGAGAACCAGACAGAGCTTTTTAAAAAATAACAATATGAAAAAAATATATAATAATATGAGACCAGAAATTTAAAATTTCAATAGAAGACAAAGAAAATCTCCCATGAAAAAATATTCAAAGAACATTACATCAGTTCAAGTGATCCAACAACTGAATCAAGATTCTAGGAATAGGGATGCCTGGGTGGCTCAGTCAGTTAAGTGTCTGCCTTCAGCTCAGGTCATGATTCCAGGGTTCTGGGACTGAGTCTCGCATCAGTCTCCTTGCTCAGCATGGAGCCTGCTTCTCCCTCTTCCTCTGCCTGCTGCTGTCCCTGCTTGTGCTCTCTCTCTCTCTTACAAATAAATAAATAAATAAATAAATAAGATCTTTTCAGAAAAAAAGAGTTCTAGAAAGAGTGAAAAGAGAAAATGTAGGGGGTGGGATGACGAAAATAAGAATATACATTAAAAAAAAGAATATAAGTGATAATTTCTCAAAACTGAAGGAAATGTGTTTTCAGATGGAAAGAGCCCATTGTGTTGAGTTCATTCCACACTATAGGAATGAGGAAAAGAGACCCTGTTCCAAGGTATATCAATGTGAAATTTCAGAACATTAGGGAGTAAGGGAAGATCTCAAAACCTTCCAGAGAGGAGGGAAAAAAACCATTGAAGGCATAAGCATCTCAATAGCTAGGTGGGAAGCTAGATAACTAAGAAGCAATGCCTTTAAAATTCCAAATGAAAATAATTTCCAACCTGTAATCCCATAACCAGACTCTCATCCCAGAGTATTGCTAAAACAAAGGCATTTTCAGACATGTGAGGTCTGAAAAATATTTACTTTTCATGAACTTTTTATCAGGAAGCTATTGCAGGATGAGCTCCTGCTCATCCTTTACCAAGCCAAGTAGGTAAAACCAAAAGGAAAATATGAAATCTGGCAAACAAGGGAGATGCAGAAGAAATTCCTAAAATGATGTAAAAGGGAAATCTTGGGATGACAGCTGGATGGCTGGCCTAGGGAGCATTAGGCTTAGACCTAAACTGGATGATGGAAAATTTCAGAAGAGAAGTCTGTGAGGGGGAAAAACACACACACACAAAACGGATGGAGAGAGAGATTCACGATTCTCTCAGAAGGCTTCAGCAGAAATTAATGATTGCTGTATGAAACTGAAGTTTTTTTTTTTAATTTTATTTATTTATTTGACAGACAAAGATCACAAGTAGACAAAGAGGCAGGCAGAGAGAGGAAGGGAAGCAGGCTCCTCCCAGGATCATGACCTGAGCCGAAGGCAGAGGCTTTAACCCACTGAGACACCCAGGCGCCCCTGAAACTGAAGTTTAAAAAAGACAATGAGTAACCTAAGGGAAAAGAAAGTGAACAGCTCACCTGTGAACAGTATTTCCGTTGGCATAATAAGGTAAATGCTCCAAATGGATTTAACCAAAATTGTGATGTGATGTGATCGTAATAGGAAGATGGTTGTAGGTAAAGGGTGTGTTTTGTAGAGGGTGGGTATAAGAAAACAAATCCTACCCTCTGCCACAGGAAGTCAGGTGATAATACCTAAACTGAAAAGTCAAGGAAAAACAAAACAAAACAGAATAAGCACCACAAGAAGTAGCTAAAAGGTATGGGTATAGCTGGCTCTGTAGAGCAGAAATCATAAGTGGGAAGGAGTGGGCAAAGGGACTGCCCTTTTATTTTGTCAGTGTTGTTAAAAGCTTTGTATTTGATTTTTTATACTATGTGCGTCTATATTTTGATTTTTAAAATGACTGAAGAAAAAAGTGAGGAAGGAAATAAGGAAGAAGAGAAAATCAGAGTAGAAAAAAACAAGATGAAGTCAGAAGTAATATTAGATCTAGTACACATCATTGCTAAAGATAGGCTGAAAATTTGGTTCTGAGCTTTTTAGCAGACAGCACAAAGTGGGAAATGTAATCATTTATACGGTTTCACCATGTCCAAGAGATAAAAACAAACCACTTACTCAGGAAAAATATATCTATTCCGGGTACTGAGATCTGAGAGACATTTTTCCCATCTGTCCTCCTAAAGAGGACATCATGTGACACAGTGAACCACAATCTCATCAACTTGCCTCCAGTAACCACAACAATAATTTTCACTGAGCTGTTTCTTATGATGTCTCTTGACGTAGGCCGATGACAAAATGCCAGCGCAGACGCCAGTAAAAGCAATTCTGTGAAAAGATAAAATCTGTTCACTTCAGCAAGGTAGTGAAACATGGTGGCTAGTGGGTGGGCCTGAGTTTCAAATCTGTCTCTTAAGAAAGTTACTTAACTTCTCTACACTCATTTTTCTCATCTATAAAATAGGCCTAAATATTAGCATTTCATAGGGCTCTGAGGATTAAGTAAGTTTATGCTTTTGAAGCACTTAAAGCAATGCCTGGCATATATAAGCACTCAAAGAAAAAGAGCTATTATTCAGAGAAATGTTTTTTTTAAAAAATGGATTGCATATGATAAAACTATACTAAACAAAATACCAAGATATTGGTGAAGGGATAGGTACATTGATTAACGGAATAGTATAGGGATATAGATGCGCCAAGTATAGCCAACTGACTTTTTAAAAAGATTTTATTTACTTCAGACAGAGAGCACAAGGTGGGCGGGGCGGGCAGAGGCAGA
>RCUC01152722.1:0-91589 GCA_003697995.1 Taxidea taxus jeffersonii
GGGACAAGAACAGGAGACCCATGCACTGCTGGCATTTTGCCTGGAGGCTTCTCACTTTCATGCATGGGCTTTGCAGGACCTCTGGAGGAGTGACCAGTGAAGGGGGGGGAACACTGAAGTAGGGAAAAATGCAAATCATTTTAAAGAGATTCCATTCCTACTGACAAGGTATTTCGGTTCTTCCCCTAAAATGATCTATTAATAATGATACTATAAAATGTTAGCTTTTCTCCAGCTTTCCACTTAAACAGAGGGACTGATTAAGCAACCCTTGGGGAAGGTTTCCATTAGTAAATGATCTCAAATAGGATTAGATTTTTTTTTAGATTTTTTTTTTTTAGATTTAGATTTTTTTAACTAGGAACTATCTTTTTATATGTGGCGATGCTCTTAGTTCTGACATTGATTTAATTAACCCTTATCTTAATTAAGGCCCAAGGTTCAATAACATTCCCCCCAAATACACATTGCCCCTTTTGTTTAAAGTAAAGAAATGCACTTTTTTTTTTTTTTAATGTTTTCGTTTTGGTTTCTCCACACATAGAGTGTGGAGAGCCAGTAAAATCCTCCTAGTAAACACATAAGGGGATAGACTCAGTATCCTTAAAGCTCTGGGCTGATTTACACTAAAACAATCAAAGTGAATTTGAATATTACCTTTGAGCACAATTCATAGAGCATCCATTTAATGGTCCAGTATACAGATTTTTTTTTTTTTAACCTCTTTCAGTGCCTATCTTTTTCACCTGTTTCTTACCCTGGTGTACTCATCCTGGTTCTTTCATGTTAGGATTACGTAAGCCCCAAAGGAAAGATTCCGACCTGATCATGATGCGAGCCCAAGACAGCCTCTCGTCCTTTTGTGATCACTTTCATTTAACTGTCGTGTTGTCCTGTTTGGACAAAGTAAAGACTCATTGTGGCAGGAGCTTAGATAGGAATTGGACTCATACCCTGTTTCCAGGAAAAAACAGGAACAGCAAGCATTATGTGATGCAATTAAAGTGTGTTGAACCCTGAACAAAGTACCCAGCATAAATCCCCATTTGGCCCTTACAGCCAGCTGGCTTAGAATCAGTGATATGAATTACCTGCTGCGTGGAAGGTCTGTGGCCTCTCCAAGGTCATGTGGTAGATTGGATGGCCAGCCTGATAGAGATTTCCTTGGTAATAATTTTAGAAGAGCACTCAGATGCCCCCTAGTCTCCCCTCTCTGAGCCCCAGTTACCTTGTCTACAAAATGGACATAATTTCACTTCCCATGTGAGATTGAAGTTGGGTTTAAATGAAGTGTTTTTAAGTACTTAGCACAGTTTCTCAGATTAGCATGTCCTCAAGACTGTTACCTACTGTTCTCTTTCCTTTTCTGAACACCCCCCATAAAAAGTCTTAATTAGTAAAAGATGTCTCTCTCTCTCTCTCTCTCTTTTTTTTTTTCCAAGCCACAATGAAATTTTTACCATTTAACCTGGTTCCTGTTTTATATTGTTGGGGACTTTCTGTCATATTATTACTTATGTATAAAAGAGCTGAGCTCTAATTTCAATTCATTTATTTCATTTTTTTTTCACAATTAACTCACGAGGAAGCCCAAGAGAACATTAGTTTTACCTGCAAATTATAAATGTAAGCTATCTGTCCAGTCCACTGTGATTTTTTTTCTAATGCTCTCAAATATTTCCAAAGCTCTTAAGTGTGTAGGCTTATGATGGCTCCATTGACTTCAAGTGGATGGATGTTTGTTATTCAGTCTAAATGCTGTTCAGCCAGCTCAACTGCCTTTTCTTTTATCCAACTTATTTTTATCTTCTGACAATGATCTTAACAAATTGTTGACATATTTAAGATAATAAGGATTAGAAAATTGATTGGGAATTTGCAAAATCATCTGGTTCTGAGGGTGAGAATGAGTGTTTGGGTTATTTGTCTCCCAAGGATACATTAACCTATCTCTTAAACACAGTCAACAAAGAATATTAGCGTCATTAGACAACATTTAAAAATCAGGCCTCTCCGCCCTTCCAGTTCCAAGTTGGAATGGAGCTGTCTTCCACTGGGGAATAATTTGTCTCCATTAATTGAGAACAAATGTGCATGGGTGTTTTAATTACATAGTAAATTAGGGGAATTTAAGATGCAGAATATGTGAAAGCCAAGAATTCAAAACCAACAACTCAAAAACATAAGTAGATAAACAGGGGGAATATCTCAGCATACGAGTGCAAGCAGGTCCCAAGATAAAGAAAGGGGAAAAAACAAGATCAAGACAAATTACTAGGGTTTTACTAAAGCTCCTTTCAAGCGGAACAATTCTGATTTATGATTACAAGCCGTTGTTGGCTGTGCATGGCAGTGGGAGAAACCATATTCGCAGGGTTACTCCAAGGTGTCTGGCTTCAGTAAGTGGCCTTGTATGCATTCAGTGGAGAATAAATATTGAGGAGTTCCTAGATGAATTTAAACTTTACAGAGCATTCCCAAAGCAAGTATACAGCCTAGGTCCATGGAACCCTGAGAATATCTGCAAACTATATGATGATAAGCTGATGAGGGGACAGGGTCTAGAACTTTCCTTAGATCCTCACTGAAATCCATGCTCCTAAAACGTAACAGAGCTGCTGATGAGCAATTTGGCCACCTGTGGGGTTTATTCTCTGGCGTTTAAACTAACTAGAAGTTGTCTTCTCATAAACTTGTAGCTTCTCTTTTTTTCCCTCAAGCAGAGTTAAATGACTCCTCTGTTCCCCGCCCATCCCCCCAGCCCCCTCATGAGGGCCAGAATGCTTTCAACCAAATTTGGTGCTTTCTAGCAAGACTGGCTAGTTTGTTACCTATTCAGAGCATCATTTTCTCTCTCTCTTCTTACCATATACATATTTAAGTATTTCGCTTTATTCTCTTTTTGAAAAAAAAAATTGCTCTGGACATACGTGTGTTTATTGTAAGCCATTGTAACTCTTTTCCTGGGAACAGGGAGAATATAAGTAACAGAGAGGCCTCCCCAAGATCTCAGAGCGCTGGTTGATTGATTAACAGAGTAAGGAGGGTAGAGGCTGTTTTTCTGTCCTCCTTGAGGGCTCAGGGAGTACCTACATCCTCTCATTGTCCTGAGAGCAACTGGGAGAAGTTCTCTTCCAATGAGGGGCCCAGGAAGGGAGGAACTGGGACTTTGACCTTCGAAGTGAAACTGTGATAATTTCTGCCTTCCTAGTTCTACTTTAAGCTAAATACTCAAATATGCTTACTTACACTCTTTTTTTCAAGCTTTCACTAGGGGCTGTGTCCTCTGTTGCTGGTTCACCTTGTGTCCCCCAGTAGACTTTGAGCTCCTTAACAATGAGGGTTATCATACCTGTTTATCGGTTGTTTTCCACAAAGTAGGCAAGATGTGATTTAAGTTAATGATCAAGACAGTAATCTCTCACCAGTGGGAGTTATCAACTTTTGACTTTCCTACCGAGAAGCCTAACATTGTCTTTGTGGAGGATCCTAACCTTTGATTTGTTTGTGGTTAAAGTGTCATCAGCTTCCCCCAAAGTTTCAGAATTTAGTGACGAATCTGTGCTTTCCCAAGACAATTTGCTGGGCCAGCGCCTGAGAAACATCCCTTTTTAACTAGAAGTGATCAACTTTAAGTCATAGTAGCTGATCCCTGAAAATTGTAAGATGCAGATGTGTATTTTCCATGTAAATATTATCCCAAAAGAAGGGTGAATTTAGAAAATGTCAAGTGTAACTTATGTGTTTGAGCTCTGAACTAAGGGCTAGATCTTGAGGCCCCTGAAATACAGAACATTCTACCCCCTGCAACTGGAGTGCAAGTGTATTTACCCACAAAAGTGGCTTCTTGTCCTAGTTTATGTGGATTAAGCACATCTGTGTATCATCATGTCTGCTCTTTTTTTCTGCCTCAAATCCTAAGTGGAATTAATAACTTATTATGGCCCCTTTCAACAAGACAGAACAGATCTCTGCTTAAAGCTTAGGAGGCTTCTTTGTAGCAGTTCCTGGCTCAGGTATATACTTCTCAAAAATACGTCCTATAAATGTTACGAAATTGGCCGCAGAGTCCTCCATGGTTTCCTCCGTGAAATGCTGATGAAGCAGTTATGGAAGAAGGAAGAAAGAGGCATTCTGGAGGAGGAGCCAGAAGTCAGTTTCTTGTCTGTTCCCCAGGGTAAGTTTCACTTTCCCCAAAGGGGTCAGTGGAAACTCCCTCAGGACAGTGTCAGGTGGCACGAGGGCCCTTGTGGTGAGGTCCACAAGGGAGCAGGAGAGGTTAATACTCATGAAGCCATGGGCCTCCCACCCTCCCCTGGGTCGGTACGTGTTGTTTGCAGAAGCTAGCTGCAAGCCTGCTCCTGGTCCTCATGCCAAAGCCCCACTGTTGAAGCTTTTCGTCTGCTTTCTTACGATCCCCGTCTACATGCTGGCTCATGGGTTGTTCGACTCCCTGGTTGTGTCTCAGCAGGCCTTGGCCTGTCTGTACCATCCTTCTGTGTGACTGGCTTCAGGAACAGGCCCCGGAGGGGGCCAGGATTAAGCACCGTGCAGCACTTACCTAGGGCTTTCCTGTGTGCTAAATGCTTTGCATTCCCTTTTATTGGTTCTCACTCCGAGCATTGATGTAAAGTGAAAAATCATTACTCAGGCTTTAGCGCCAAAGGGGAAACTGAGATAGGCAAGTCAAATGTTCCTCACAAACGAGTCCTGGTTAAAATGGATGCCCTCAAAACCTCAGTCCTCCTTTCTTACCTTCAGTTCATTTCCTCGAATAGAACACAATCTGGAATCTTAGACATTGACACTTGTCCAATACTCTGTACCTCTAGAATCTCATGGTAAAGTTCAGTATCTGAAAGAGGAGAGTGGAGGTCTCCCAGGTCCGGTAAACTCAGCGCCCTCTGTCCAAACGGCCTCTGAGGGGACTCTCTGGAGGGCAGCGTGGCCACAGCTCCAGGGCCGTTAAGTGCTAAAGTGGAGCCTCACAGAGGGAGAGCCTGATGGCATGACCGGGGAAGGTAGTACACAGGGACTGGGAGCTCTGATGTCAGCTCCTGGCCGTGCCAACGTGCTGACTGTGTGCCCTTAGTTCCTTAACCTGTTCAAGCCTCAGTTTCTTCATCAGTAAAGTGAGGACGGTCAGTCGGCTCCTGCCTCTTATCGTCCTGCACATGGGCCTGGTCCATAGAAGGGCTCAGTGAGTTATGGCAATAGTATTTCTGTTGTTATTTTAAAAAAAAATCAATAATTAGGGTGCCTGGGTAGCTCAGTGGGTTGGGGCCCCTGCCTTTGGCTCAAGTCATGATCCCAGGGTCCTAGGATCAAGCCCCGCATCGGGCTCTCTGCTTAGTAGGGAGCCTGCCTCCCCGCCCACCCACCCCCCCCACCCCTGCCTCTCTGCCTACTTGTGATCTGTCTGTCAAAAAAAAAAAAAATCAATAATTTTACCTTGAATTTGGGAGAATAGGTTTGAAAACAAACAGTATCAGTAATAAACATCGCCTGTTTTGTAGTGGATGTGTTCTTAGTAGGTATTCCAACCATGGTGTGAGTTTTTCCAGTTGGAAAGTCAAGGGGTGGTTCTCTGTCTTAAAACCTTTCATGGATGTCTAAGTAGGGGCTCTGTTCACAGTTTAGTTGTAGTAGGGCAAAGCTGTTATCTGATGAATTCTTACTTCTTCACATTCATCACATGGGAAAAAGAAATACCAAATCAACAGCTCCATAGAGTGGCAAGAGAAGAGTCAAAAGTAACTGAGCCCTGGTTCCCTGTATAGCCTTTGGGGCATTATACTCCCTATACCCATTTCCTTTCCTGTAGTTAAAGGTAGAATTGGGGAAAGATCAACAGCTTAAAAACCACCACAACTTCCTGATCTCCCTTATACCCATTATACAGAAAGGAGCATTTCTGAGAAATTGGAACTGAACTGATAAAGGGACAGTCACCGAGGGAACAGAAAATGGGGTGGGGGAAGGGGGCGTGAAGTCATACATGGGAGCTTGGTGAGGTTTGCCGGGGGTGCTAGAAACCAGAGCAGGGGTGACACCAGGAGTAGGAGGCGTAAAGAAGCAGGTGAGCATCATAGGTGATGGGGCTGTCCTGTTGCAGTGATCCACCACTGGCCCAATATCTGGCAGTTATTTCCTATTGGCAAAACAGAAACCAAGTCTGCAAGGTAATACACATGTAACAAATGTCAGTGTTGAAAGTTACTCATCATTTTACCTCTGATACTCCTATGCCTTCTGCCCCGTGCACCCATGTATGGGATGTACACTGCCACGTGTGCACATACACACATACATACTTGATTTTGCAAGAATACAGCCATTGCTTCTTAGTGTGCTTTTTTCATCTCACAGTCCACTAGAAACACGTTTCCATTCTAGCAAATACTCCTCTGCAAATGTAATTTTTTTGTATATAGCTATGTAGTGTTCCTTGACATAGACGGACTGTAATTTATTTATCGAAGAACTTATTGTTGGTCATTTGATTGTTTGCCATATGCCTCGTTCTAATCAGTGCTGTGATTATAATAAACATAGGACTTTTTTTTACACACCTCCTTAGGTATTTCCATAGGAATCAGTAAGTTGCACCCCCACAAGAGTGAACCTCCCGGTTCACTTTCTTACCAGGAGCTTATAAGGGTCTATTTATTATCGCTTCTCGGCCTTTTGGCTAAGATCAAGTGATCTTACCCTTGCTGGTATCAAGTAATTATCTTTAAGGACAAAAAAAATTCTTGCCAATCTATTAAACTAAAAAAGTGTGTTTGTGATTACTAGTCTGCTTGCAACTCTCTTCATATATTTATTGACCATATGCATTTTTTTTTTCTTTTGTGAGGGTCCCGCTGGTGCCTGTTGCCTAATTGTCTATTATGATGGCTCCTTTTTTCTTTTATAAGAACTCTTTACATATTTGATCTATTATCTCATTGTTGGTCATAAATCTGGGTAGAATTTTCTCAGGACAAGAAGATGATCTTCCAGGAAAGGGAATATCCTGGGGACCATAGGATCCTCTGTAAGCAGGAGAAAAAGAAAACCCAAGTAGAGCAGATTGCTTGTTTCTTCACAAAAAGGAAGCTGTGCTTTGGAGACAGCTTGGGGATTGGTTGCTTTCTGAAAAGAGGGTAGGCTTTTACAAGGATGAGGTATATGTACTCAGCGGATATACTCGAGACGAAACAGTCAGTGACTATTTTATTATTAGACCGTTAAGAGCAGCTAGTGATTCTCTACCCTCTGCCTTTTAATAAAGACAGAGTCACTGAAAGCAGTTACTGTATGGTGTCGAGATATTCATCATTTAAATCTGGATGGTTTAGGGCAGAATATCATGTTTACATTAAAGATTTCATAAAACCACTTTTAAAATTTGCCTAAATAAATGTTTCCTGAAATACTCTGCAAAGGAAAGTCAGTTAAGCTTTTGGTTAAATGGCTTAAAGCTTCCACATGAGTATTTTCCACAAATACACATTTAAGAGAGCCGCTAGAAAATTAGGTTTGGACTATCTTGTTTTAGCATAAATGTGTATATCAGTCAGTTGGAAAAGATCTGTGTTATCACTGGAGAGTCTGTAAGCCAGTGGCCTCATGTTCCTGTGATCCAGGGGCCTGGGGAAACTGCATATTTTCCCCCACGATCACTTGATTACCATGTGCCTTGCTAGGAGTTAGCCCCCGAGACTGTCTGGCTTTATCTTCTGTAATTCTTGCCATATGAGATTGTTCAGCAGAACTTGGTGGATTTTTGAGATTAGAAGTTTTCTTTTTAAAAGGAAAAAAGATTTATTTATTTGAAATAGATAGTATGAGCCAGGGGAGGGGCAGAGGGAGAGGGAGAAGGAGAATCTCAAGCAGACTCCACACTGAGTGTGGACCCCGATGCAAGGCTCGATCTCAAGACCCTGAGATATGACCTGAGCCGAAATCAAGAATTGGACGCTTAATTGACTGAGCCACCCAGGCACCTGAGATTAGAAGTTTTCTTACCATGTACTCGTATCAGCTGCTGTGCTGGGTTCTTGGATATCAAAGGCATGGACTGCATCTGCCTCTGCCCTGAGCCATTATAGTCTCCTGGGGAAAGACCCAGAAGAACTGTGGTAAGTAATGTCTCGGGTGTACAGGTCAGTATAACTATGGTCTGTGGGCGAGGATGCAGAGAGAGGTGTGGTTGGTTGGGAGTAAAGTACTAGCCGTAAACCATGAGCCGAGTTTAAGGGGATAGGGAATTGGGATTTAACCCCTGTGCCTTCCATGTTAAAATTAATGAGTTTGGACATTAATGAAGTCGTGAGCTTTGGAGACAGACCTAAATACGTGAACAGTTAGGTCTGGCCCCTTGAACAGTTTATCTTTTCTGTGACCCTCAATGGTCCCATCTGGAAATAGGAGGAGAGTATGAAATCGGATGGTGGGACTAGCCCCATGCCTGGCAGAGGAAACAGCAAGTGGAAGTGGGGGAGAGGTACAGTGGCGGCATCAGCAACAGGGACTGAACCGGCGGGAGAGGGTCGCGTGCCGCTCCGCCCATCCCGTTTCTCACCGTGTCCTGCACTGGATGGTTGTGGGGTCTACCCTGTGGTTTCATGATAAAATGACGGGTGGTTTGAAGAGAGGGGACAGTGAGTTTTGTGTTTGGAGCTTTCTCAAGGATGTGCTGTGGAATAACAGAGGATTTAGTCCGAGGGTGTAAAATATGCCAGAGCAGAGCCCTTCTGTGCCAGCCGTCTCAGGAGGCCTGCGTGGGGTTTGCTGGACAAGGTTCTCGCCGACCGGCCCTTCCTGCACGGGTGTGGCGATGGCCTGAGCTCGCTGCTGCAGGGGCTCAGCCACAGGCTTGTGCGCTGCTGTTTCTCGAGCGGCCCCTTCTGCGTCCGCCCCCCTTCCCAGTCCCATTGCCACAGCCCTAGATCCAGCCTCCCTGGAGTTCGCCCAGACCACCCGTCTTTAGGATGACAAGCCCATGGCCCAGGGATTTCTGCCCTCCGTGGATGATAGTAACCAAGTTGCAGCTTTCAGATTTTTGCATGTCAGAGACTCTGAGGGCCCCCTCTGCCTCTAAAACTGTCCAGTGCCTTTGCGTGGCTTTCGTGACAAAATGCCCAGCATCTTACGTGGCGTTCGATAGGCTACCTGTGTTCATCAGGTGGCCACCCTGCCTGCACTGCACCACTGCAGGGCCTCAGATGGGGGTTCTCTTGCAAAGTGATGGAGATGGTATTCTGGTTT
Source organism: Taxidea taxus jeffersonii (assembly GCA_003697995.1). Classification (NCBI taxonomy): domain Eukaryota; kingdom Metazoa; phylum Chordata; class Mammalia; order Carnivora; family Mustelidae; genus Taxidea; species Taxidea taxus. The sequence goes on from RCUC01152722.1 coordinate 9,256, forward strand.
GGTTTGGTTTTTTAAGATTTTTCATTTATTTATTTTGAGAGAGTGCTCATGCAGGGGAGAGGGGCAGAGGAGGAGAGAGAAAGAATCTCAAGCAGACTCCATGTTGAGCACAATGCCCCATGCGGGGCTCGATCTCACGACCCTGAGATATAGACCTGAGACAAAATCTAGAATCAAGACACTCAACCAGCGGAGGCACCCAGGAACCCTGAGATCATATTCTTTTTTTTTTTTTTTTAAAGATTTTATTTATTTATTTGACAGACAGAGATCACAAGTAGGCAGAAAGGCAGGCAGAGAGAGAGGAGGAATCAGGCTCCCGCTGAGCAGAGAGCCCGATGTGGGGCTGGATCCCAGGACCCCGGAGCACGACCTGAGCCGAAGGCAGAGGCCTCAACCCACTGAGCCACCCAGGCACTCCGCTGAGATCATATTCTTTATGAAAACCAGGAAAGGTATGAGGGAAATAGGACAGGGCCAGACAAGAAGGGAGGCAAAGGTGTGGGTTCAGCTGTAGTCTGACTGCAGCCTGGGGAGCTCGACAGCCTGTAGCTGCCCAGCTCCAGGCTCCCCTCTGGGTGGGGGAGGATACACCCAGGCCTTTCCCCTAGAGGTGACAAGGCCAGCTACCAGGACAGCTCTCTGAAGTCCTTAAGAGCCAACACGCACGGCATAGGGAAGATTGTACTTAGTCAAGCAGAGGGGGTCTGGGTAGGATGCCAGTGGCTTCCCCTGTACTCACCCTTCAGAGTCCTAATGATCCGTCAGGACCCCACCTGTGTGAACTTTTTCCTGGCCCAGAAATCCTCATTCTGAATTAAGGATGTTTTTGTCTCTGCCTTTGCTTATCAAGCTTTAACCTGGTGTCACTGTGGATTGGCTTAATGTCCGGCTCCCTGCTAGGCTAATGAATTTCTTGAGGGCACCGCATGTTTTACTTCATCTTTAAGTAGACACTCTCCAGACCCCAGGACTGTTCCTGCGTAGCTGTTTAGTAAAGGTCCTTTGAATTTAAATGATCTAGAACATTCTTCCAGGCTGCCTAGTGTTTTGGCTCCAAAGGACTATTCCTCCAAGCCTGTCTAGTTTGGGTCCGTGGGTTTTTTCCCGGTAATGCTAGCTTAGCTCGCTGCTCTTTTTCCTGCACAATTCCAGAGCCGTTGAGATTCTACCTCCCTGTCTAGGTTCTCTTCCTGAGCCAGTATTTTCTTCCACCTGCGCCCCTGTGCACATCGCCCTACCTCCTCACCAGTCAGCCCAGGCCAACAGCTTGCTGTCGTCTACTGGCTGCATGGGCCAGGCCCCAAGGGAGATGAGTTGAAACAAGCATCACTTCTTGGATGGCGCTCTGGCTGCCACTCAGAATCTGGCAGTGGGTGAATCCTGGCTTGTGTCATTGAATGTCATGGCTTATTGGTGTAGCTGTGAAAAATCATCTGGAGGACAGTTGAGGCCTCCTTGGCGTACCCCTTTGGCAGTCACCATTTCTGGCGATTGAAAAGGGTTACCACTTTGTAGTTTGGTCCAGAACTAGATTCTGAAAGATGCAGCCGATGATCAAATAGAAACATTTGTTCACTCATTCACCTCCTCAGTCTTCTTATTCCTTGGTTTTTACTGTGTGCCGGGTAAGGGGAGAAAGGAATAAAGTGTGGTCTCTGCATTCAGGGAATTTCTAATAATCCAAGGAAGGCGGTGGGATGAAGATAGATGGGTACACAATTTGCAATAATCTAAGGAATAATAGGATATGCACCACAAGAAAACAAACATACAAGGCATTGGTTAAGAGTTTAGTCTCTGAAGCTGGAGGGCCCCAAGGTCAAATCCCAGCTCTGTTATTTATTAGCTGTGGGACTTTGGGCAAGTCATTTTTCTAGGCTTCACTTTATTCATCCATCAGATGGGAAAAAAAAAAAAAAACAGTAGTCTCCACCTCATGGGTTTTGTGAGAATTAAATAAGATTATCTGTGTAAAGTATTTAGCTTGGCGCAATTGATAAATGTGGGCTATTATTAAGAATGTTACTGATGGGCCCCGCTCTCACAGAGGGGAGGGCATCGACAGAATAGATGGCGTTTGATTGAAGTCTTGAATTTGCACAGGTAAGAGAGGCTTCCAAGTGTACCAGCCCTAAATCCCATCAGGCCAGGAAGTTCTCAAAATGTGACTCATAGGACAACGAAACTAAATTTTAGAGTTTGTCTAATTTTAATGAGTTAAATTTAAATAGCCCCATGGGGCTAAGGGCTACCATAGTGAGGGCACCCCAACGTAGGAATTATTTAGGGTAGCCCTAGAGGGAATGTGCAGAGGTAAAGCATTGGTTTGGGATTGGTGTGGGGTAAGGAGAGGTTTCCTACAGAGGCTTCTGCTGCTGTGATTCCAAAAGGGAAGGGCCACAAAAACGAGCTGTTTTTTTCTTTTTGGTTTTTTTTTTTTGGATCCGTATTATTTCGGAGAGTAGTCAGGCCCTCTATGACTAGGGTAAGCAGCGCTTAGTAGAGCGCCTTGAGGCATACCAGGCTGATTAGGGAGCAGCGGGAGCAGTTGTCATAATCAGGCTGTGTTAATAAACTACAGACCACTAGCCGCTGCATGTTCTCTCCCCCACCCCTCCTCCCCGGCTCTCTCCTCTGCCTCTCAATCCAGTGCTCCCTCTGCTACATAGAGCACGAGAGTTATTTTTCGACCCAGCCTCAGCTTCTAAACACATGGGGAAGATGCTCCGAAACGCGTTGAGTACTGGAGAAAACCTTACAGCCTTTATTGTGCCTGAGCGACTAATGAGGAAACCGTGTGACAAGAGCGTGCTTTGTGTCCTGGCTTCTGGCCCCCAGCCAGTTGATTTGCTTGCTGGGAGGACTGTATTCAGGCAGGCAGAGTGGCGCAACGGGGAGGGGGGTCGGGCAGCGTGAAGAAACCCAGACTTCATAAATCAGGACGATTCAGCAAGATTCCATTTGAATTGAATCTGGGCCAGGGGCAGGAGCGCCATGGAGTGTCTGCATGGAAGCTAACACTTTAATATTAGATTTGATTGGTTTAGGAAGAATATTTTTATGGGTTGTGTCGTCAATTACATTAAGTACCCAGTGAAGTTGTTACATTATGATGAACCTCCATTACCTACCTCGGCTGTGTTCAAGTCGTCTACGCAGTGATTTCAGCCCAAGACCCTAAGGGTAATCTCGTGCAATCCTCTTAAAGAAAGCACTGTTTAATGACTAAAGCTGTTAATCATATTAAATACACACAGCCGCTCTGGGAAAAAAAATGCCAAATAAGCATAAAGTTAAGAAAGGTTTTTGAATTAGCTAAATGGGGTTTTGGGGGGGTGCGTGTTGTGATGGGGGAAGGGGATGGGTAAGAAGATGAACACAGTAAGAGTAGCACCAGTAATGGCCCTGCTGATTGATCTTCCCTATGGCAGGCACTGGGTTGAGTGAGTGTATTGGAACACTTCGGGCCGCCCAGAAGAGACTGTCCAATTCCTAGTTGTTTAAAAATAAGAAATTATTATGTCACCTAAAAAGAACTGAGAACAGTAGACGATTCTAAAGTGGCGTGGCTTCTGGAGTTCCGTGTGAAAATCGGCAGTCCTGAAAGTCAGGGTTCCGAGCTGGCATCTCTGTGCTTCCCTTGGTTTTCTCTACATGGGTCTTGGGTGGTGACGTTTAAGTTGAGAAGCAGAAGCAGCAGCTGCCCCCATCCTTCTTTCCCAGTGCGGATTTCATTGACCAATGAGGGGTCTGGGACGTGAGGGTCCCATATAGAGATTCGGTGACCTGTCTGGGACCTGGGGATTTGGAGATTCTAGATCCACACCTACACCCCACCCCCCACCCCGCCCCACCACCCCCCGCCCCCCGCCGGAGGCACTGAGGAAGGACCAGGCTCCAGCCCTCACCTCGCCACAGGCCAGGCAGGGAGATTTCCAGTCTCAGAGGTTTTTGTTTAAGGAGAACATGGATATGGAGGTAACCCCCTTGCCCCCACCACCTACCTGTTTTGTTTTCTTTGCACAAGTCTCAGTGGGATTAGGTTGCCAAGTCAGACCACCATTCGACTTGAGTAAATATGGCGCCCGGTTTTCCAAAGTTGTGTGGGGGTGTTGGGCTGAATTAAAGAAGGAACCACTCTTTCCTTAGCCCTTCTGTTGACCAAGGCAAGATTTTAGAAAAGCATCTTCACTCATTCCCCTCTTCCTGGTGTTCTCCTCTAAAAACCGGAAGCAGGGAGCTTAGAACATAGCATTGAGCTGTAGAGAGTGGGTTTCCCTAAATACCATACCTGCCTATGAGGCTCACAACCTAGTGTTTTGACAGTCCAGGCTCTCTTTGTGCCGCGTTTCTGTGTTGAGACTAGTTCAAAGGTCCAGAAATTAAAAAAATAAAAAGACGAGTTATAGAATTATATATTTGCACTAGGAAATGGTTGGGAAAGTAGTTTGGGTGGCACAGGATTGTATAAGTGTGACGGGTGACCAAACAGGATATTGGGCAGAAAACAGATCTGGGTTTGAGCAGCTGAATAGAAATGGGCAGCCTGTCCGTGGCCGTGACCCTGTTGGTCCCCTGCCCACTTGAGAGCCTGCTTCCTTCACCATCTTGTCATTTCACTGTCATCACAATCCTGAGAAGCTCGCAGGTCCTCATGTCAGAGATAAATTGAGGCAGAGAGTTTAGCAAGCAGTAGTGGATGTGCAAGCCCAGGTGTGTTTTGGTAACGAGTGCTTTCTCCCTGCTGGTGCTCCTCAGGCAGCGTTCTGCTGAGTCCTAGAGACGAGGACAGTTGCATGTGTGCGATCGATTCAAGGACAGGGGCCCCGAGTGGCTTGGAGACTCCCAGCCTCTGCTCTTAATCGGTTTATATCTTGAATTTCAACATACCCACTTCTGTGGAGGGGATGATTCTGTGCTTTGATACAGAAGCAAAGAAAGGAGCACGCCATGGGCTGTCCTCAGCCAAAGGGCTTGGAACAGGTGCCTAGTGGTTATGGAGGGCTTCTGGCTTTCCTGGGGTCCAGCTGGGTGGCTCCCTGTGAGGTTACTGCCTTCTAGCTTTCTTTTCTGTAGGAAGCTGAAAGGAAGGGGCCCTTTGAAGAGATCCAGGAGAGCAAAGAGGGCCATCAAGATGATAAGGAAGAGAAATGGAGTGTGACATTCCTCTGAGGGAATTTCCCCAGAGGGTACTGCCTCTACTTCCACACTAAAGCTTAATGGGAAATAGCTTTCCGGCTCTGCTGATGCCCTGGGGGCCTCTTCCCACAGCCTGCTGACTCCCCAGACTCCTCAGTCTCTCCTTCCTGGAGGCCCAGAAGCTTGCCTGCCTCCCTGTTGTCTTAGAGAGCCGGCTCTGCCTCCCTTGGTCCTCTTCCTGAAAGCAAGTAACAGGTCTTGTCTGTCACGTAGGAGAATAAGCTCTGTGGGGAAACAGATGGATGAGAACGAGCTCTTCTGGACCCTGCCCCTCCCGTGTGTATGTGTGTGTGTGTATAAAAATTTATGTGCAGCAGACCTAACGTGTTGTGAAACATGATGCGGAAGCCACGCCGGCTGGAGAAGGCACAGGCCGTTCCAGGTGGGAAGATAACCTTTGTGCAGAGTTTGCGTCAGGAAAGAAAGTCCCGCCAACAGCCCTGGGGCCGAGGCTCTCAGAGCTGGGGCGGGGAGGGGAAGGATCATTGCATGGCGGAGGGGGCAGCATTAAGTGGGGCAGGGACCAGGGGTGGCCTCGTGAACAAGGACTGCGAGCGGGTCTGGACTTGGTCATTTGAAAACAGAACAAAACAAGCAGAGGAGTGTGATGTGACAACACTGAGAATGCAGGGTCATGGACAGAGGCAAAGACAGGGACATGTGTGCCCTCTTTCTTGCCCTGTGCCGCTCTGTGCCGCTCATTTCCTCCGTTCTTCTTTTGTTCATTCAGAGGTGGTTATCACTTAAAATGGAAAACATGGTCCAGGCACATGGGACTCAGCTGTAAATGAGACCAAGAAGGACCAGTTCTCATGAGGTTTATGTTCCGGTAGACCGAGTTAACCAAATCAGACAATCCCTAGAATGGAGGATCCCAGGTGGTGAGAGCTATGCAGAAAATCGAAATAGGTTTATGGTAATGCTAGGAAGTGACTGATCAGCTAAGACCAGGAGGCCTGTCTCTGAGGGGGACTTAGGGGTAAAACGTGAGTATGGGGTGACAGTCTTGAGAAGGTTGAGGAAGAACATGTCAGTGAGCAAGAAGAGCCAGTGCAAAGGCCCTGAGGTAGACAAAAAAGTAGTATGCTCAGGGAACAGCAAGAGCACCTCTGTGGCTGGAGTTGAGTGAGCAAGGGGAAGAGTGTTCGTAGTGTTCATTTTACATCCCCGGTGAGCGTCCTTGAGCAAATTTCTCAGCCTCTCTATGCTGCTGTGCCCTTGGGATTCACAAACTCGATTTTGGGTGTCCACAGATGTGAATCCAAGTTCTCTTTCAGTTTACGTTGTTCATTTTGATCATAATCTTAAGAACAGTCATAAAAGCGTTTTCTGGGTCATCTTGATGATCCCAAGTCTGAGCAAAGCTGTGGATTTCACAACTGTTGGTGTTTGTCTTTGCAGTTGGCTTGTGCCAAAATGAAGTTGGGGCACGCTTCGTGCAGGAAGATTTCCTTCATAGTTTGAGTAGAAGAAAGGGGCAGGGCGAGTGAGTGAGCCATCCTAGATACTGAGGCATGTGCATGCCCCACTCAGGACCCCAGGCCAGGTGGTTGGTTCATGTGTGTGCCGTGAATGGGGTCCACTTCCCCATCTGAGCTTGTGCCATGTTGGTTGGAAGCAGGCTTAGCAGTCAGCAGCTGTATCTTCCCCCACCATCCCCACTCCTGGGCTCCGTAATTGGATCAAATACCATTTAAGGCAGCTTTCAGTGCCTCAAAACTAGCCTTGTCTTCATTTGAACTAAACACCTTTTCAGATTTACCCTAGTGACAGCTCAGTAAAATCAGCAGGAAAGGATTGCTGCCTAGTCTACATTAAGTTGAAGTCTGATTATCTTGAAGACCTGCAAACAAAACTTTGAAGTTCCTAATAATTTTCTGTTCAATCTGTTTCTGTAAAAGGAAGTTCAAGTGCCAAAACCAAAAAACAAAATAAAATAAAACACCCTTAAATACGGAACCCAGCCAGAGCTCTTATCTTGCTACGGTATAACTCGATATGGACCCGCAGGTTTTAGCAAAACAACATGGTTTCAAAGAAAATAATTTAAATTTCTCTGGTTTTTAAAAATTTTGTATTTGTGCAGAAGGAGGAAGGTTTCAATAAAAATAATTTAAGTAAATGCGTTTATTTAATGCATTCTCCATGTGGGCATTTCCTTCTTCAAATGGGGTCCACAGTTCCTTGAGATTCACTGCCTCAGTTTACAAACCGGCCGCAGATCTTTTCAGGTAGACAGAAATCCAAGATCCAGATGGGATGAATGCAAAGCTTTGGGCTTCTGACTTTCTCTCCTTGAGGGGTGTGTACAGTTACTGCTGTGATATCCTAATAAAGGAGTGCGTATGCTCAAGGAATGGGATTTTGCAGCGAGAAGCTGTTGTTCACCAGTGTATCTGGAGTCAGGCCCCTTTGGAAGCTTATTTTTGAAAATCACCATCTGCAGCCTCCCTGCACTTCTTAACTTCGTTTCTGAAAGACTGATAAAAACTTGGTGAAACGATCCTCTTTGTATCTAGCTAATAACCACTCCTCTAAGTGGTTTTTCCTCTCCCCTTCCCACCCTCCTCTTTTCTCTCCTTCTGTTCCTCCTCCCCTCCCTCCTTTACACACACACGCACACACATCAGTGTAGTTTGTAGTTCATAAAGATGTATCCACCTCTAATACGTATGGCCACCTCGTTCCTAACCATGCGTCCTCTGTAGCCCACGTATAGGAAATGGACCCATGTATCAGTGTGTTTGGCTTTTGGAGAAAACTTTGTCGACTTGTCATGTTTCTTATATAAATATAGAAATACATATTTAAAACTCGGTAGACATTTTGCCGTTACATTCTCTTAATCTCTCCCACATCCTCTAGCCCAGTCCATTTTTAGAAATGATTTTTGGGGGTGGGGAAAAGACCAGATGTGGATATTCAGAGATAAGCCTCCCAGTTTTCTGAGTGAAGAAGTCTGCGTGGTCTTTGACACCTGGATTGTGTGTGGCACCGTTCTGCTCTTTTGGATGTACGGATAAAAGAATTAATTTGCATTTAATTGCCTAAATCTGTCTCCATAGCCTGGGGAGAAATGATGGTTTGTCAGTTGGTGTCACTCTTTCCCCCCCTTCCCCCCAGTTTCATTTGGTGCTTCATCTCTTCCTCTCAGTGCGTGAGCATCTCAAGGAAAATGTTGACTGGCCCACGGGTGGGGGTGACAATGAGTGACAGGTAGTCTCACACGGCTTGATTAATGACAGAAATTGCCCATTTGGCGACCTCCCAGCGGGGTGGAAGAGGGAGAAGCAGGCTTCCCGCTGAGCAGGGAGCCCGGTGTGGGATTCGATCCCAAGACCCTGGGATTATGAGCTGAGCCAAAGGCAGATGCTTAACAACGGAGCCATCCGGGCACCCTGTTGTCATTAGTTTTCATTGGTTCATTCATTTGACAAATGCTGAGCTCTGCTCTGTCTCCTAACTGCTTTTCCGGCTGGGCTGTGAGCATGGCAACAGGAGGGCAGTGTAGATGGTTGACTGTGTGTCCCCTGTCTTTCCTGTTGCGTAGCAGGGTGGCGGTGCTCATATTCATACCCGTGCACCAAGAGATTGGGGAAGTGCTCAGAGCATGTGACGCGTCCATACGTTTAGGGCCCCTGCCTACAGATTGCCTCATTTGAGCATATGTCCGGGATCTTCACTGCACGTGTGTTTCTTCACCTTCCTTGCATATGTCTCTCTTGAGCGGAGCCCCACACACACTACGGTGCAGAGCAGTACCTGGTCAGGCTTTACCTGTGAACGGACGACACTAAGGGAGCCCTTCCTGTATACCCCGCACTCTCTGTGCACGGCGCATGGATGCCACCGCTCATTCTCTGCTCTCAGCGACTGAAGAGCTCTGTGCCTTCGTTAGCACCCCACCTGGTAAAGCCAAGGATCAGTAAGATTCAGACCTAGCTCATGTGACCGGCCGAAATAAAGGAGACTTAATTAATCAACCAGCGGCTCAGTTATCTCCGTTTGTTTTGGCCTTGGGCTTCTGGGTGGTTTTAATGGGAGCATAACTCAAAGTCTTTTGCCCTTTTCATACCCACTTTAATCTGTGTCACAAGGACCTGCTCCATAAAGAAATAGTCTCACTTTTACTTTAGTCTTTAAAATAAAAAATTCCTGCTCTGTAATGCATTGGCTTAATCTTTGCGTGGCTGAGTATGGGCTGATGTGCCAAAAGACCCCATGGGCTCTGAGCGCGGATGTCTCTAGCCCCGTCTGCTGGACACGCAGGCCCTGGCCCGAGGTTTCCTGGATTTGAGGGTGACCAGGTGGGAAGGTTAGTGTAGCTCATTTCTGCCAGATATGAGATTGGAGCCAGCTGCCCGCAAGGTGTCTCAGCCTCCCTCAACTGTGGTGTTCTAAGTAAATGTGATTGCTACAATTAAAATCACTATTATTTTGTGAGCCCTGTTTGATACTTTTCTGGAGAGGCATTCCTTCCCTGAAAGATAAAAACAAACAAAACCAAAAAAAAAGAAAAACTGAAGGTTTTCGACAAAGTTGAAGTAAACAAAACATCGGAAATTTTAGATTCTGCACCGAGTGGGATACGGATTATTTTATTACCTTTTTTGTTTGTGTGTGCATACATACCTACACGCATGCATTGAGGCAGCTCTGAATTTCCCACATAGCGACCAAGTGCCAGGCCCTGCGCAGAGGTGATGATTTGTAATAATGAGCCAGCCAGGTGGACAGACTTCTGCCCTGGCTCGTCAGGCTCATCAGATAGAACTTGAAGCAGTCAGAACAGCAGTGGCCTCCGTTTTATGCTATCTTCCACGAACTGTTTATTCTTTGGGGAGTCACCCAAATGTCCAGGCTCTTCACCTGCAAAATGAGGCTGTTGGCCTAGATGTTCTCGATCAGCTCCAAGGTGTGCAGGATTTATGCTGAGGCCTGTGCCCAACCAGCAAAGACGGGCGTCGTTGCTATCAGTCTTGTCCAGTGGGGAAACTGCCCTGGCAGCAGGAGTCCTCTCTTGAGCAGATAGTGTGCCCTGTTCTGCCTGGGGTAGGGTTTTGCATTTGACCATTGCTAATAGGAAAGGAAGCTGTTCCTAAACCATCGAGACGAATGTTTGCTGGTCTTAGCCTGCAGGCAGCACCAACTACACAGTTTACAGGGTCTCACACAAAAGAAAAATGTGGACCCCTTGTTCAAAAAATCGTTAAGAACGTCGAGACACCACAGAGCATTAAACCAAGCACAGGATTGTTCTGGAAACGCAGAATTCCTGTGTCATTGCATTGTGAGCACAGCCATGAAACCAGCCTGACCTGCACATGAATCTAATGAGAGATAGGAGGCTCTTCCTACTTTGGAAGAACGAGGTTAAATGGCTACGTTACTGTTTTACAGCGTGTTATTGTTTTTATTCTTACTAGGATTATTTTAAATGACATCACCCCCATGCCTGTCTCCTCTTACAAGAATATAAACTGCTCGAGACAGGGTCTGCAGTTTTCTTAATTTATGGTTTCCTCCAGCCAGATGACTGGCTCAATGTGTGTGGAACGCAGTGAACGCAGTCTTCATTTGTTGTAAGGAGAGATGGTGATTTTTTTTCCCCCAGAGATTCCTCCCGCCCCCCCCCAAGGGAAATGGGTGTGAAAAATCCACTTGGAAAGAGGAAGAGTAACGTTGAGTGAGGCATCTGTAGAAATTGAGACGGGCTATTTCGTGAAGTGCTCTGAAATCAAACCAGCCCTGCCCTGGGTAACAGGGACGAGACCTATGACAGTGAGTTGTTCCGTCGTGTTTTTAAAACAGCCCTTTTGGTGCAACACAAATCAGTATTTTTGTTGCTAGTCGGGACTTTGTGAAAGATCATAGCCCACTGAGGTAGAGCTAAGCAAATCAAGGAATGAAATGTACAAGCTTGCAGTGTTCGTAATTCTGCGTTTATTCTGCGTGATATTGTAAATAAATGGTTTTCTTATGTAAGGGATAGTTACTACCGTGTATAGCCCACCTAGCAGAGAACCCGAAAGAGGGCTCACGGAAGGAGCTATAAATTTGCACATGGAAGCGGCTGGACTTTGGAGTGTTGGTAAAACCTCTGTGCAGACGTTGATGAAATGCATTGTGGCATTTGGGGCTTTAGTTGCTAGTTTTCTTTTAGAATTTTTGGCAGGTCTTTAACCAGGAGACATCAGCAGTGCAGTTATTTTCAATAACCTGGACTCTCCAGGAAAATTTAGAAATCTGTCCAAATAGAAGGTAAATAAAGACGTTTGTAGGCAAAGCCTTTTCTGTAAAGCATTTTTTTTTGTGGGGTGTGGACCTTCTACACCGACAGAGCTGAACTGTCCACCCTATTTTGCTTGTTCTGTCTCACCTCCTGTGCTGTGGCTTTGGCTTCAGTGACACCAACTCTCCCCCCCCCCCCCCACTGCAGTTTCCTGGAAGCAAGTTGTCATTAGGAGCTAATGCATTTAGGTCCTTTGGATTTACTCAGTGATTTTGGCACTTACTGATTTTTTATGGGCTCCGTAACCAGGCCCCATCACTGCGTCCCTGTACCTAGCCATGACTGTACAATCACGATGAAGCCTGAAGGAGGAAACAGCAGGTGCAAGAAACTCGGGGCCCATGTCTAAAGAGTAGTCATTGATGAGGAGGCCTGATCTGGGGTTTCATCTAGTCTGTCTGGTTTTTTTTTGTTGTTGTTGTTTGTTTGTTTTTTAAAGATTTTATTTGACAGACAGAGATCACAATTAGGCAGAGAGGCAGGCAGAGAGAGAGAGAGAGAGGAGGAAGCAGACTCCCCCACCAAGCAGAGAGCCCAATGTGGGGCTTGATCCCAGGACCCTGGGATCATGACCTGAGCCGAAGGCAGAGGCTTTAACCCACTGAACCACCCAGGCACCCCTTGTTGTTTGTTTTTTAAGATTTTTAAGTAATCTCTACAGCCAGTGGGGGGCTAGAATGTACAACCCCAAGATCAAGAGTCCCATGTTCTACTGACTGAACCAGCAGGTGCCCTACCTCTCACCTGGTATATTTTAAAAGGAACTGACTTGAGCTCCAATCCCGAGGATTACAGGCCATGAAGCAGTGGTCACCTCAGGTCCATTTGGGGACCAGTAAATCTTTTTAGAATATTATGACTATAGAGCAGGGGAAGGATAGAGACACTGAGAAGTTCTACCACCTGAGTGACCTAAGGAACAGGATCAGAGTCTGCTGTGACCTGCCCCTTGCCCTGAGATTGTCCTGAGGCTGTGGGCCTGTGTTCCTGTGGGAGACTCCCCATTCTGCCTTAGTGCGGGAGCAGCAGCGCACCCCAGTGACAAGAAGGCTGGAGGGAGGTGGGAGCTAGCCAGCCTGGGTTCGAGGGCAGGCTCTTGGTGCACTCGTGAGGTAGATGGCTTAACCCTCTGGGTCTTCGTTTCCTTAGCTTTGAACGGAAGCAAAGCGAGCAGCTCAGAGAGCCCTCATGTGAAATGGCTATTGGAAGATACTTGTGATAAAAGCAATTATTATTTGTTATTGTTGTTGTTATTGTTTTTAAGTAATCTCTCTGCCCAACATGGGGCTTGAACTCAAGACCCTGAGATCGAGTGTTGCATGTCCTACTACCTGAGGCCAACCAGGTGCACCTGCAGTTTCTTGTTTTTCCGTCCAAACTGCCCCCGATGTATTCTCATTTACCCCGACTCCTGTGCCTTCTGGAGCTGGAGAAGGCTTGGCAGTGCTGGGAGCTCATGGTACCATCTGTGGGCTTTTTGAGAAGAAGACACGTCTCTGCAAACTTCCACGCTGACCCTGAATATGCTGCCACGTTCACCCTATGAAATGCTGTGGCAAAAGTGACCAATGAGCCCAATTGCAGCTCCCGTCCAGGTGTTCCTGACGGCCTTGCCCTGTCACATGAGGAAAGCTCTAGAACACAGCATGGGTGAGGGGGCCTGACAGGTATGGTAGGCTGCCCTTCTCCGTGGTTTCCATTGCCACGGATTCAGTGTCCTGCGGCCAACTGCCTTCCAGAAGCTGTTGATTCTCCTTCTGACACACCCTCAGGAGGTCAGGAGCGGCCCAAGGCTACATCATGTGCCTACGTCAGTCCTTCCCTCCCAGAGACATTTCATCATCTCCGGTTGTCACAAGACAGAGGGTGACTACAGGACAAAGATATTTTTTTTTTATTAAAGATTTTATTTATTTATTTGACAGAGATCACAAGCAGGCAGAGAGGCAGGCAGAGAGAGGGAGGGGGAAGCAGGCTCCCCGCTGTCGATCCCAGGACCCTGGGATCATGACCTGAGCCGAAAGCAGAGGCTTTAACCCACTGAGCCACCCAGGTGCCCCAGGACAAAGATATTTTGAGAGGGAGACTCTTCATTGAACTTTTTTATGACAGTGTAGTATTAGAATTCTGTTTAATTATAAGTAATTGTTAATCTCTTACTGTGCAAATTAATCTCTATCATAGGTATGTATGTAGAAGAAAAAACATATTACCGAACCGTGTGTGTGTACACACACACACACACACACACAATCTGTGGTTCAGGTATCGGGGGGGCTCCTTGTGGGTAAGGTTGCCAGGGCGGGGGTGGGGGTGGTGTGGAGAGCTACTGTATTTATAAAACATTTCCAAAGCGTTCTTATTTCTAGTCTAAAGATGTATTCTGTGGAATTGGGATGGCTTTAATATAGTCCCTAACTACCTGAAAGATTTCAGATCTATCTTTTGGGTTATCTTCCTCCATGGAAACATGTCTCCATTTATAATAAAAAACCATTTAGGAGACAAACAGAACACCTACTTAGGAGTTTTTAGATTATGAGGGAAATAGGTTGCAGTTTGGGGCATCTTACAGTAGTAAGCCCATTACGTATCAAAAATTGTATGTATTTCAAGGACCATTTACTTAAACGCTTTATTTTAACTTCTGTCTCTGATATAAAATCACCTTTAAATTGGCGGACGTCGAGGTGCAGAAGAAGGGGGTGTTCTCAGCTCTGGGTTAGGTTTTATGTCTTTCTAAACCTTACTGGACCGGGTTCTGCCCCCATCTCACCAACCCCTTCCAGCGCCTACAGCCCCTTCCTCTGCCCTTCTCTCTAAGTCTGCTCTGTAGAAGGCAGTGTTTCCCTGGATCTCCTACTTACTCTACCTGTGTTGGCCTGCAGTGATAACTGTTTTTCTCCAAAAGCATGATGTAACCAAGGAGGCCAGTGTGAGGTCACTAGTATCCACACGGCATGGTAATTACTGGCAACTGTTGATTACCTTTGTGCTCAGAAGATTTGGGAAACTGTTGCGTCAAGGTGTAAACAGATGATTTTCTTTTAGTTTCTGTTAGCAATACAACCTAAAGGGATTCTACTCATTCACCATTGCTCCCATTGGCTTTTATACCAGCCAAAAATACTTCCCTCTCTCTTTCCCCCTCCCAGAACTACTCTGGAGGATAGCTGATGACATATAAAGTAAATTTCGTAATAGCCTGTGAGCTGTAGCTCAGATCACTCCATTCCCTATAAATACCCCAGTAGCTTTAACCCGTGCCCGGCAAAGAGAGGGCAAATAATAAATATGTCACTAATAAAGTAGAAAAAGAGAAAAGAATTGTTTCCAAGTCAGGCAGTTTTAGAGTTGGCTAAATGAATCACCTACTTAATTTCTTAAAATGCAGTTTGTGATTCAGTAGCTTGAAGTCATAGAGTCTAAAATTCTGTGTGTCCTCCCTCCTGTGTGCTGTCAGTCCCTGTGATCCAAGGACCTCCTTGAGTACAAGCGAGACAGTGCTGGGACCGGAACCCACTGTTTTAACTACCCAGTCGGGGAGTCCTTTCCTATATGTCAGTGACGGGGGATGCGTGCCCCTGTGTTTTCCTTCTCCCTGTCACATTGGTCAGTTCGTTCCTACTGAGTCCCCAAGGCGCAGCGTCACCATCATTCACCCTGAGCTGCTTCATGCCCCAACTAGCAGTTGAGTAAGAGCTTTGTTCAAGATCATACTTGGGGGAGCGGCAGAGAAGGTCATCCTCTACCCCCTGTTTCCCACGTTAGTCACTTCAACATATCGGTACTACACAGCCTCATCTAGCATCCGCATTAGAAAATGTGGCCTCGTCTACGGCCATACCACCCTGGACGCGCCCGATCTCGTCTGAGCTCGGAAGCTAAGCAGGGTCGGGCCTGGTTAGTACTTGGATGGGAGAAAATGTGGCCTCTCCCCTATGATGAGTGCAGTGAAGGTTCCTTGCGACCAACAATAGAAACTGACTCTGGCCGAATTCACCAGAAAAAGAAATTAGTGAGAAATAATTGGCTAAGTTCCCAGCAATAACAGGATGGTGAGGAGTAGGCTAGAAACACTGGTGAGAATCCTGCCTGGGTCCTTCCCAGCAAATCCCAGATACAGTGGATCCTGGACGGTGTCCCAGCTGATTGTTGAAGGGCTGTACCTGGCTGGCCACGTGAGGTCCCATGTCTGACCCCACCTGGACAAGGAGAGAGAGAGAAGCTGGCCTTTTCCTTTCCCCATAACGAGAGGCAAATCCTGCCCCCTCCCAAAGCCTCTCACAGTGGAGAATTCCTCAATCACAGAAGACGGGATGGGTTATTGGGAGGTCAGAAAGAGGACACTTGTCCCCCATCACTTTTAGGCTCATGGCAGGTTACTTAGAAGTTTCTCAATGAAACTTAAGTTGGCCATCAGCCAGCGCAAGTAGCAAGCAGCCTGCCCCTCTGTGCTTGTGAATTCTGACCGCTGCTGAGAATTTCTTACTACACCGTCAACCCCTTGGGAAAGTAGTGTCTATGTGTGAGAGCAAATTGCCAGGTTCCTTTTGCATTAGACCTTGCGAGATAAAATCAGTTGCCCTCATCAAATGGATGGAGGTGTGTCCCTTTCTTCTTGAGCAAAGGAGACCTTTGGGGATTGCAGGAGGGTGTTTTGGGCTGAGTGTTAAGGGCTGTGTAGTACCGGTGGCCCAGGACAGTTGGGAGAAGACATGTCTCCTTTCCGAGAGCAGCCACCTCTGAACCAAAGTGGATTATTTCCTCCAGCAGCAAATCCAATTGACAATTGAACATTCGCAGTTCTTATGGGGATTTAAATGCAATTTTAAAGCTGCAATTTTTATAACTGGGGTGAAGAAAAGAAAACAAATCTGAATAAGGCTAGATAATCCTATGCAGGGTTTGAGCGTAGAGTCCTGTTTCTTCTGTCCTGAATGTTTTCCAGGCAGAGGGGGAAAAAAATTTTGAATGTTGAATATATGCAAACATTACAATCAAGGATAATTGTTGTGTCTGTATGCTCTGACTCTGATTTTGCTTTCTCTTTTTCATCTCCTGTACCCTATAGGAAGATGATCACAGACATAGAAATAGAATTTGCATTTATATAAATAATGCCCAAGCTGTTCAGAGGACAGGCTCCCTGTCTAGGGCAAAATGTTTAGAGCTGGCATTTTTTCCTTTGAATCGGGGGCTGGCTTAGATCACAGAAATAAGGCCTTTTCTTTGTAGGGCATCAGAGTTTTCTCAGCATCTTTCCATCTGTTCCTTGATGTGGTCTTTACTCTAACCCGGTGAAGTCAGCTGGTCTGATGTTATTATTCTCATTTTGCTGGTGAGGGAAGGAGGCTCAGAAGAAAGCATCCAGATCAGAGATTTCTAGATAATGTTTCTAATGACGATGTCCTCCAGTAGATCTGTTGTTACTGCCTTCTAGTATCTGAACTGCTTGCCGTTTTCTCCCTCTGGTGGACGGGGTGGCCTTTTATGTTCTGCTTGGGTCTCTCTCTGAGCAGCCTCATGAGACTTAATGAGTAGTGTGCGTAAGGTGCGCCAGGATCCTCAGATAAGAGGAGCCCCTGTTAGTATTTATTAGGAAGGAGCAGAGCCCCTTGAAGGGCCGCTGCCTTGTTGTTAATGGCACTAGCCAGAGCAACTGCAGGTTCCTGGGCTTTGCCTGAAGCCTTAGCTAGTTATTACGGTCAGGAAAGGCACCCCTGCTGCGATGTTACTTTATATGCTGTAAGTGCATATTTAAGACAGAGAAAGGAAAATAGAAATCATCTTTTTGATGTAGAATGATAAAGGACAGCCTGGGACTGGGATGCTCTGGTCCATGAATTTGGAGATCTAGGCTTGCTCTGAATTTTGCATCTCCCAGGCTTTAGGGCGGGGAGGTGGGGATGGGTCCATGCCACGGGTGGGGTTGTGGTGAATTTTTGGAGGTACAGCCTGGGAGTACACTGGGATCCGTTATGAACCAGCCACTCCTGTTACCCAGGACAGCCGTGGGTTAGTCACTTAACAGGAGGCCTGTTTCCTCCTCCCTGGAGAAGTCCTGAAGATGATAGTGCTGACCTACTTCCCCAGGTGTTTGGAAAGAATAACTAGGGAATGGTGGGAAAGGCATTTTGGATGTATAAAGGCATGCTGGAAGCACTAACTGCAGTAACTAATAGGAAAGCAGTAGCCGGGGCACTTGGGTGGCCCAGTGGGTTAAATAAGCCTCTGCCTTCGTCTCAGGTCATGATCCCAGGATCCTGGGATTGGGCCCCAAGTCAGACTCTCTGCCCCCCCCAACCCCCGCCTGCCTCTCCGCCTCCTGGTGATCTCTGTCTGTCAAATACATAAATCTTTAAAAAAGAAAGAAAGAAAGAAAGCAGCCCCTCTTAACTTCCCAGGAGATTTTGTATGGTGATGATTTCCCCCCATGTTTTCTTTGCTAAGTGAAAATTCTGCTGCTGCTTAGGAAATAACGCAGGGCGGGGGGGAACCCTCTAGCCTAGGATCCAGGAATGTGTTACTAATTGGTAAATAAGTCTGCTGTTAAAAATCTCACTGATGCGGCTAAAAAGTAGAAATTTGATTTTCCCCTCTTCTGTTTCTTCTACTCCTGTCTCCTTTCCCTCCCTTATCGCTGCCACACATCAGCCGTCTACACCGTGGAATGATTTTGCCCCATACGAATCTGAGAAAAACAAACCAGACTGTAAAGACTCTCGACATGTAGGAAATTAAGTTTTTAACAACATGCATTGTTTATAAAATAAAATATTAGCTGACCTTCCAGAGAACATAGACAAAGTCATTTTGCCATGATTTTGAATTTGGACTTGAAACATAAAGTAGTTATTTCTTTAAAAGTCAGGTGCCCTATTAATTTTCACTTTAATGAGCATGAACCTAAAGAGAAACTCTTGGATTATTTTTTCTATAAAGTGGCATATTTTGTTCTCCAAAGACATGTGGGGCAAACACAAGAGTGTCCACAGTGGAACAAAAGGGTATTGAATGTAGCAAACCTGTAGATTTTTTTATTCTCAGGAATTTTAGATAGTTCACTTGGGGGGGCTGATTGTGGATATTGTTCTCATATTCTGCTGTGGGTCTAATGCATCATGGTAGTGATTGTTCTCATGAGTAATAAAATACTCCCAAACGTAGGAACTTAAAACGACAGTTTATAGTTTCTTAGAATCCTGTACATGGACTGGGGTTTTGGTCCATTCCGTGGGGTGTCAGCTGGGGTCACTGGTGCAGCTGCGTTCCGCACACTGCTCAGTTGGGGCACCGTGGTTCACCTCTGTGCAACCTCTACGGCACTTGGACTTCCCTATAGCAGCTCCCAAGGCAGATTCCTAGAACGCAAAAGCAGAAACGCAAGGCCACTTAAGGGCCACACTCAAAATAGCATCCCATTTTCAGCAGTGCTGCTGGTTAAGCAATCACAGGACCAGCCCAGATTCAGGAAGAGGAAGCAGATTTCACTTCTCAATGGGAGAAGCAGCGTGCCCATTCAGGGAAGGGAGGAATTGGCAGAGGCTGTCAGTGGAGACGAACGCGTACGTTATACCAAGGCAGCATGGTCACTGCTATGTACGTGGGACCCTATGTCTGGGCGCCACTGATAAATGGAGTTCCCTTGGGGCAGGAACCATAGTATTCTTGGTGTCACTCAGAGGACCTGACAGTGTGCCTCGTGCAGGGCAGAAACTCACTCCTGTTGAATGAAAGACCATGTTGGGAAGTTTTAGCAAGTTGAGTATGTTATCAGTCCTAAGAAGTAACACTGCTGAGCAATAGGAAATAACCAAGTTCATGTTTAGTGTTGTGATGTATCTTGTTCCTCCCTTTCGTGCTGCTGCAAACTGCGTTACGGGAGTCTTTGAAGCCCAGAAAGGAAGTCATTTGGCAGATAGCAGTGCTACCTGGTGGTTTCAGTAGCATCCCTGGAAAGAAAAGAGGACTCCCCAGTTTTGACATCTGCTGCGGCAGGGATCCTGCCAACAGAGGGCTGACCAAGCCTTGGTCATCGTCGTATCTCCAGAGAGGTGTAGGAGGTGTAGGACGCCTACTAGGCATTCTGCAAATGCTAAGTTGGTGAGTGAGTGAAGAGAAAGGAGGGACCGTAGGTCGTGTGTACCGGTACCGGCACCAAGGGAGGGCTTCTGGGATGGGACGTATGATTGCTTGTCCAGGCACAGCCTCACCACATGTGCTGTCTCCTCTACCGACCGAGACCATCCTACTAGACACACAGAAGGGTCATCTGTAGCATATTCTCCTGAGCACGTGCAACTGTACGCACCTCCTATCCCATCAACTCTGTTAAATGACCGTTAGACCATCCATCTCAAAACACCCAGGTGAGGAGCTTAGGGAAGCCTGTTAACAATGAGATCTTAGAGAAGCAACAGTGGGTTTTTAGATTTTCCTATGAGTTTTAGGATAAAGATTTTTAAAAGGACTATAGCTGCCGATGAAAAGCTGTCTTTTATGTTGTGGTAGTTTTGAAAATCCTTTTCCTCTTCTCCTTGTATGTTTCTTCCCATCATTACGATTATGAAGGTCATTCCTTTGGTGTTGTCTAGAGAGCAGGAAGTGATTTTGATAAGTGTTCTTTTTTTTTTTTTTTAAGATTTTATTTATTTGACAGAGAGAGAAACATCGAGAAAGGGAACACAAGCAGGGGGAGTGGGAGAGGGAGAATGCTGGCTCCCTACCAAGCAGGGAGCCCAATGTGGGACTCGATCCCAGGAACCCGGGATCATGACCTGAGCTGAAAGCAGACGCTTAACGACTGAGCCACCCAAGCGTGCCCTGATAGGTATTCTTGAATGATGTGTATTCCCTCTTATTCATGATCCTCTGAGATAACATTTTTCTTAATCAGTACTGTTAATAACATTTGGACAGAAATCTGAATTCTTTGTTAAAAGTGCTATTTTCGTACTTTCTCACTTTAACTTTTCTACCTTCTTGTGCCATTTTAATTACATACACATTGTCAATTCCAAAAATGGAGTGTCCGGACACACGAAGGCCTCCATTCTGATAACTCTAATAAATCTCTTAAAGAAAGAAAAAGAAGAGGTCTAGCCGGGTTTCCGAGAAATCACTGTGTGTGTGTGTGTGTGTGTGTGTGTGTCTCCACGTGTTCATACAGATGTGCGTGTGTGCATACGTGCTTGTGCTCTGGGCCCTAGAGACTGGTATCAGAATGACTTTGACCTAAAAATGCACTCTAGATTTTAGCACACCTCCAGGAGAAGAGAGTAGAAGACATTTGCTGCATGGAATTATCGGTCCCATTACCACCCGGGTGTCAAAGAAATGAAGCTTTTCTATTACAAGATTGCCGTAGATCACACCAGAGGATGACAGCCCCGTTAACATGGGTAAAGTTATTGTAATTTATGTATAAATAACTTTTCTGTGTCAAGATGTAGTATCATTCAGTCCCTCCAGAATAACATCTCATTCCATAAAAAAAGCGAAATGCTAAAAAAAGCCATTTCTGTCAAAGAAATCCACAAAGACAATGGTTTCCTGCTACAAAGCTAGCTTTGACACAGCCCACAGCGACTCAGCTTTATGGTTGTAGGTTTTTGCATTCAGCATAAATGGAATATTTCAGGTCTTATCTCAGATAGTGATTTGCTGTATTGTTGGCTTTGGTACACAAATTAGCTAGGAATCAGTTTAGGGCCAGACCAAGTATAAGGATCTCCTGGGTGTTCTCTGGAAAAGGGACCATGTTGAGTGAAGAAAGTCTCCACTCTTGATTTTATACCCAACTCATGGTCGTAGTTAAGAGGATCTTCCATGTGGCTTAAGAGGGGGAAATTGTGCCCAGAGACCCTGGAATGGTTGAAACATCCAAGAGAGATCCTGAACTGCCATCAGTGTGTTGAGGCCCCAAGAGTGGAAGTGAGCTCAGTCATAGTTACTGAGGCATTCCTCTGGTTTGAGGCTAACTCCTGTTGAGGGGACAGGCAAACAAGGGGGACCGGGACCTTTAACATAGGCAGGGGTTCCCTTGGACTGCCCAACACCTTCTAACAGATGCTCTGTTGTCCCATTATCATCTAGAGCTTTACCGCCCCCACTGGGATCTCCTTGAATTGGGCTGTGATAATCTGGAACTATCAGTTTTCACATGATAGCCTGCCCACTGTTATTACCACGGTTTCTGGATATTTATACAAATTCAGGGAGTGAATTTTTCTTAACATTGGTTTTGACTTTGGGACATTATACTTATATGCTTTCTGGTGGCCATGTTGTTTAGTGGTAGCTATTTCAGTAGTTGGCGTCAGAGTCCAGTCTCAGCAGGATAAACTCGTCAAACGTTGCTGCCTCACGTTGGCCTCTCCAAACCAGGGCTCTGAGTGTGGACGTGGTCCATGCAGGAAGCTCAGAGAACCTTGAGGCCAGGGTTCACAGGCCTGCATCCTGGCCCTGTAGTACTCTTGCTTATGCACCCAGTTTTCTCCTCAGTAAGTGAGGCCAATGAAATTAATTGTTTTCAAGACCACTTCTCAGCCCAAAGGAAGATTATTTTTTTCTTCATTTTTTAAACACAAAACTAGTACTTGCTCATTGAAAGAAATAAATGAAAGGAATCAAGTGAAAAGTGGAAGTTGCCCCCCTTCCTTAGGTCTAAAAATATAAAAGGAGAAATTGGTGGACTTGAAAATTCTTGAGATCATCTCTAAAATGGCGTCGTGTGTCTCTGTAAGGTTGTCTAAGGTATCCTGTAGCATGTTGTGCCACAGGCAGAACCATTCCCAGGGAAGGGCTCTTCATTCTAGTCTTTGTCTCTCTGTTGCTACTAGTGCCACCGACGGCCAGTGATTGGAGTGTCTCTGGTTCGGACATCTTGTCTTTAGCAGTCTTTGTTTCTTTCTCTTGTGTTTAAAAAGTAGCTCTCTTATCCTCTTTCTCTCTCGTCTTCCTCCTTCCTGCTCCCCTCATTCTTTTCCTCCCCCTTCATTTTTCTTTCCTCTTCTGCATTTCTCACAGGGTGTCCTAGAAATAACTAAATACCTGTTGGTAGCTCCCTCTGAAAGAGAATGTTGGTGTTGTAGATTGTTGGTATTTTTTTAAAAATAAACTAATTCCATGGGTCCAATCCACAAAGTGCTCACTCTGTATAAGATGTCAAACGGAGCCCTAGAGAAAGGTATGATTATGTGGTATTAAATTCAAATTTGTGGCTGGCTGGCTCAGAAGGAAATGAAAGCTGAGAGAGGGTTCTGGTATTCTGGAAGCTGGCATTCTCTGCCGAGTTGAGAAGAGGAGACAGATGTTAACGGTGATGCTTTTTTGCAAGCTCTCCCAAAAGTGTATGGGAAATGTAAAATTTGGATCCACCATTTGCCCTCTCCCAAGGCCAATTCCCCGAGAGGGTTTCCCATTTGCTCTTGGTTCTTGATTTGCTTTCTGCTTTTTGTTGACGGTCATTTGCAGACTTTTGCCCCGCGTCTTCATTTATGGTAGTCAGACTCAGTTACTCCTGGGGTGGGGAGTGTGAGCAGGTCATTCAGACTGCGTGGATTTCATCTCTAGGGTTATTGCGGTTAGAGGAATCACATCTCAGGGTCTCTGCTTTCTTCTGATGGTTGGTGGAACGTGTTTGCCTGCATACCAGTGGCACTTAACAGCAAAGCTCTTTCTTAGACACACACACACACACACACACACACACACACACACAGCACTAATTGTATTGTTTCACTAGTCCAGGGTCCTACAGATCTTGCCACAGTCTTGTAGAAAGGGTTCTCAAGGTAGAGTCAAAACAGTCACATTACTAGACTTTTCTAAGCCTTGGTCAACTCAGCGGTCACATGAGAACTCTGACACCTGGACAGGGTTGGGGTGGTAGTTTAAGGTCCAGAATGTGCGAAGCAGAGACGGACTCCCATGTCACTGGTTCTCGGATCATTTCCTTTCCTTTCCCTACAGAGTCTTCTGCCTTCCTCCCTCTGAGGCCTGCTCTTCTCTCTTGCCAGCACAACAGTGCCGTGCTTCTCCTGCTGGGCTGTAGTTTCAGGTCGCAGGAAAGCTGAACTGGCTGGGTTTCTGGCGGCCTGGAGCTGTCGTGGAGGGCGTCGGTGGCGTGGCCTCCCCTCGGTCAGGGCCCACCTGTGCCTCACTGGGGGGCGGGGGTGGAGAGGGGCCCGCTGCTCAACACACTCCAGTGCTCATCGCTCTCTGTTTGGGATGTGATTTTCATCTTCATCAGCTGCCCATCTTGACCCCCTGGGGCTTGACTCATGCGGTCTCATGGGGGCTTGGGAAAACGGTGGCCCTTCTGTTGGCAGTCTGGCCGAGGCATTTAACCCACTACAGAGACATCCTCCTAAGAGGAATTAGAAGACACAGTGCACTCGTCTGAGGGAAAACATAGGAAGGCTCCATGCTGGACATCCTGGAAATGAATTCACTTATATATTCTCTCCAGCAGGAGTTTCCAGGAAAGGAAAATGATCTCAGAAATGGTGACAGTGAATATAACCTCCTACTGTGATTTTTTTTTTTCCTTTTGGAATGATTAATAGAATAATGTTACAGACATAAGAAATAAAAATAGTAGGTTTTTAGATGTAGATCACCAGCAATTATATGCTACAAATCAGTCTTTCCCTCTGTTTTAACTTTTTATTTTGAAATAATGTTATCCTTACAGGAAAGTTCTGGAAGTAGTATAGAGTGCCTTCCTATCCTTCACCCATCTTTCCCTGAAGTATACATATTACATAACCTTGGTATAATTATCCAAACTGAGAAATTAGCATTGGTACAATACCGTGAATTAAGCTACAGACTTTATTTAGATTCCATCAGGTCTTTCCTTGCTTCTCTTTCTGTCCCCGGATCCCATCCAAGATCCCACACTGCAGTTAGTCCTCATGTCTCCTTCAACTCCTCCACGTCTGTGACTGTCCCCCGTCATATTTCTCATGACATGGACAGTCACGCATTCAGTTTAATGCTCCTTTTCAGTCCGTCTAATTTGTTTTCTAGTCAGCATTATTGTACTGTAGTTCTGTTTTTCCATTTCACATCCCAGTGGATGGCATGTTAAGTGGCTAGAATTTCTATCTGCAGTAAATGTTAGGGTTTGGTCAGTGATTCAGTTCTTACAATCTAATAATCCCAGAATGAGCAAGCAACAGGACTGGTAGTTTTCTCCACCACCCTGTCTTGCCCACCATGAAACTGAGGGTGATGAAGTGTCGGGACCTGCCAGGGATACACACAGACTTCGGAGACCCCCAGCCCCAGGGCGTTGGTATGTGGGGACCTTCTTTATCTCTCCAGGCATGATCACAGACATGGCTCCCATCCTCAAAGCTGGAGATGGGCTTTAAAGGTAAGGGGAGCATGGCGTTGTCCTTGTCTTAAAAACCTTCCTTAAGACCTGGAAGGTTTTCCCATTGTACTTAGAATTCAGTCCAGTCCTATTGTCTACAAGGTTCTCAGAGACCTAGCCGTGGCTTGCCTCCCCACCACATCTGTATTCTTTGCTCACCTCCCTCATGAGCTTCTAGACACAGGGGCCATTTCTCTTCCTCTCTTCCTCAGACATTCCAAGCTTATTCTTACCTCCCACCACAGGGCCCTTGCACTTATCATTCCTTCTACCAGCATAGCTCTCTGCCTAATCTTCACAGGACTACTTCCATCCTTCCACTCATTCTGGACTCTCCAGTATTCAAGGACAGGCTCTGCAGATAGGCCTTCCTCGGCCGTCCTTTTTAATATGGGGTGCCCCCATGTCACTTTCACTTGCTACACCCTGACTTTCTTTCCTTCATCTTTTACTGTTACAGATGACCTCTTGCTTGTTTCTCTCTATCTCCCAGTAGAACAGGAGCTCTGTGAGAGTAGGAACCTCCTCATGCTCCAGACTATACCCCTGGGGCCAGAACCCATCTCTGGGCATCTAAGAAGTAGCTCAATAAATAAGTTGACCAAGTAAGTACATTTTCTGAGAGCAGCAGTTACAAGAAGAGGAACTCTGTCCTTACCTCTCTTCTGGGGAATTTGAAAAGCATTTCCTGGGTCCTAGTCAACAAGAATTTATTGGAGGTCTCTGTACCTCACAGCATAATAGCGCTTTTGTTAAAGCTGCCCAGCCCCCCACTTTTTTTCCTGTTTAACTTGAATAGACAGCAAAAATGATGAGCATTTCAAAGGCATTTAAATTAATGTCAGCACTGCCCTAGGCCTTTGGTGTGTTCTTTTCATGGAGAAGCCTCCCCTTCCCTCAAAGGTGTTTTAGGTGTGACACCGCTTTCCCAAACATTTGGAGTAGAATTAGGGTCTTTAAAGGATAATAAAATGCCATGGTTTAAACACATTTCTATTACTTTTGACAGCTCAATTATTACTGCATTGCCATAAGAGTGGCAATCCCGGAGCCTTGAAAGGGCCTTTGCCAGCAGATCAAAAGAATGGAAGAGCCTTACTTTGGGATTCACAGTCTAAAACAAAAAGGCAGCTCTTCCTTTCCTCTGGCCTGTACTTTACCCACCCCACACCCCCCTACCCCTGCCCCTACACTTGTGTTGTTACATCTGGATGGAGACCTGTTTTGTTTGAGAGCTGGGCAGGCTTTTTATTGTTTAATTTTTTTTCCTTTCTAATGAAGTTTACTTTGCCAGCTCATTTGGCATGATTTACTGGGGCTACTACAGATAACCCTGCTGCCATGTTTAGAAGTGAACAAAACACAGGTAATGCTGAGCTATTCTCAACTAAGGGTAAGACATTAAGAAATGCCAAATGGGGCCATTCAGATGCGATTAGAAATGTGAGAGGACCCTTTTTTCTTATAAGGAAAAAAAATCATCTCTAGCTAGTGTTACCAGTCCATTTTATGGATGAGGACACTGGAGTTCAAAGAGATCAGGTAATAGTAGGCAATGAAACATGAACCCAAGTCTTTTTTTTTCCTTTACGATTTTATTTTTAAGTAATCTCTTTGCCCAAAGTCGGGCTTGAACTCACAATCCTGGGATCAAGAGTTTGTGCTCCACTGACTGAGCCAGCCAGGCCCCCTCTTTTAAAATTATAAACGTAAATGTATTGGGTCGTATTCGCGGGCCAGCAGGTATTATCCTTGTTTATCTTGTGAACGGTATGAACGATGAGTAAGGTCTAAAAAAGCGTTTGGGCTGCTGTTCCCATTTTGCATTCCTATTTATTTCAAATGCACAAAACCACCAAACTTAAGCTGAGCATGAGCTCTTTGAGAAGAAGGACCAGATATGGACCCAGGAAGTTAGGGGTCCTGCCCCCTTCCCTTCTTGTCACCAACTAAGCCATTTGTCAGTGGAGGGCAGGAAGTGTCTCTTTAGGCCACGGTTCCCAGAACCTGGCTGGTTCTCAGTTGTTAATCGTTGTCTGAGCCTGTTGTAAAATGAATATTTTAGGAACTGGTTTGTGTGAGATATATAGCAGTTTTAAGTGTCATTTATTTCTCCCCCCAGGTTTGGAGCATAGTTCTCTCAGCAGAAAAAGTACCATTCCCCCATTCTTCCACGTTACTGATAACATTTCTTTGTGTGAAAAGACTTTGTACACGGTCTTTAGGCTCGTTTGTGGATATCAAGCAAACTTTGCCTGAATTACTGGGAAAGTAATGTTGGCCAAAATGAGCCAGAAATGTTTATACCTTGATGTTTATACCTTATTTGAGAAAAAGAAATGTAGTCCGCTTTGATAGATTGTCCCTTGATGTTACAGATGATGAAGAAGCTGGTGTTTGACTTCTTCCAAAATGTTTTATAATGCTCTCTCTTACTATCCAAGTATGTTTCAAAACAACTCCCCTGTGTGGCAGGTGTGTTTTATAGGCATCTAAGTACCTGAATTTACTAATAGGCTGATCAGCAAACTTTATGGGTCGCTCTAAAAAGTGAGGACATCCCCTCCCACCCTGAAAAAAGCAAGAACTTCCTAATCGTGGATAAATACATGCCAGTTCCTTTGTTTAAAAAATGTCAGTTTAGGGGCGCCTGGGTGGCTCAGTGGGTTAAGCCTCTGCCTTCGGCCCAGGTCATGATCTCAGGGTCCTGGGATCAAGCCCCGCATCGGGCTCTCTGCTCAGCAGGGAGCCTGCCTCCCCCGCTCTCTCTGCCTGCCTCTCTGCCTACTTGTGATCTCTGTCTGTCAAATAAATAAATAAAATCTTTTTTTAAAAAAATGTCAGTTTAACCAGGAAGACCAAGTGAACCTCACAGCACGTTTTATTAATTCGTAAGTAATACGGCTGAACTAGTGGTTACTAAAAACAGCAAAGCAAGAGGATATTTCTCATTCAGAGTATCTCATTTTCCATTATTAATAATTAATAGAGCTTTTCATTTTTAAGTGTCAGTACTGAAAGCACCAGTGTGCTCAGCAGTACCAAATTACACAGTGTTATTTTAAGGTAATCGTGTTCCCACTAACAACAGAAGTCAGAGGGTGGGCAGGAAATACACTTATTATCAGAAAGGAGCACCGTCCTCAAAGAGGCTTTCTGGATTGCTTCCCCACCATTTGTGCAAGATTCTGTTGATAGGTCCCTAGACTAAGCATTTTAAGTGTTTCAGACCTCTGAAAAATGGGGATAGGGTGGAGCGGAATTGTTAATGGTGAAAATTGCTGGGCCCTTCCATGGGCTGGTGGTCATTGTCACCTGTCTGTGTTTGGGCAAGAAACTGGCTATTAGTGAAAACGTTTGCTTTGCTGAGGCAGCCGTGTTTGGCCTGAGAATTATTTGGGGTGGGCGTGGGGGGGAGGATGTCAAGAAGGAATTCTGTGGAGAATGTTAGGTCTTCTATTAGAATTCAGGGCTGTTTTGAGGTGAATACATTATGTAGAGTCAGGCATGGGCTGGGGAATCCTAATACCAAGGGATGTGGGAGATGTGTTACAACAAGCAACCTGTCTTGTTTGTTTTCTGCACTGGGAACTCTTCAAATTTTGAATAATGATCGTTCTATATCAGCCAGATAACAAAGGATCGGTTTACGGAGTGGAACAAGAGCTGTATGATATGACCTCTGCCTTCTGATCTCATAGCATTCAAACTGGTTGATGTCGCCATCATTCTCCTTAAGACAGATGTAAAACGTATGCTGTACTTTCCCAAGGAGACAGGGTTTTTCCCTGTAAAGTATTTCTCATTCATTGGTTTTTCAGGTGCCCATGGTACACCTTTTTTGTCGTTTTGGTTTGGAGGCATACCAGTTCTATATAAAGAAGTTTCAGGGCGCCTGGGTGGCTCAGTGGGTTAAGCCTCTGCCTTCGGCTCTGGTCATGATCTCAGGGTCCTGGGATCGAGCCCCGCGTCGGGCTCTCTCTGCTCAGCAGGGAGCTTGCTTCCCCTTCTCTCTCTGCCTGCTTGTGATCTCTTTCTGTCAAATAAATAAATAAAATCTTTAAAAAATAAATAAATAAAAAAGTTTCACGTACAAAGTGTGAATGTTTTGTGCTCTGAGGACTTCCATAGAAAATAGTGCATGTGTTAGGGTAGATTTTCCAAATGTGCTCTGAGGTTATAAGGTCTTAGAGAGATGTCATTTGGGAGGATATTTATTTATGGGGTAAGTTGATAGATTTCAGCTGATGGCGACTCAGAACAATTGGTAGTGGCTTCCTGGACTGCTGTGTTGAGGATTCTGAGGGCTCCTAAATTCACTGGGAAAGAAATCCATCACTTACGGGTATCAGTCTTGTCGTGTGTTTTGCCATCGCTGGTTTATATATTTTTCTTCCATGAGACCAGTCCAGCTGTGGCTTCGTCTAAACCAGTATTTAGATGGGTTCTGTTCCAAGACTTGAATTAATTAAAACTCATTATTTGTCAAGGGAAAACCAGGGCCCCAAAATGTTAACTTGCCCAGGGCCGGCCTGCAGAGTTAGATTTGAGTCTAGATCTCTTGAACTTGAACTTCACAGGAGTTCTTATAGGTACACTTGGATCAGGTGGTATATTTATGAATCTTCTTGATTTAAATTCTCCTTTGCTCAGAGCTGGAGATCGAATGTTCTTGTAGTTCTTTTTGAAAGACATTTAAAAATAGAAGCATTTTTATTGAAACATAATATACATACAAAAAAGTCCACACAAATCATAAGTCGACAACTTGACCAGTTTTCACAAAGTGAACACACCCTTTGTAACCACTACCTAGAGGAATGTGCTTTGATTTCACTTGGAGTAGAAACTATCCATAGAGTGATTTTTTTTCTGCATACTTCTTTCTTTCTTGGTCTTCCTCCTTCTTTCTCTTTTTCCTAATCCCCCTGCTGCAGCCCCACCCCCACCCCACTCCCATCCCTCCAGGCTCAAATGTGATCCCTTGGGCTTCTTGGTCACAGAACTTTGTCCCAAGGACTTCCATGAAGCCACCTGAGTGAGTGGAGGGGACAATGCCCTGAGGTGCCCCTTGTCTGGGAATCACTTATTAGAGGATGAATATGAGAAGTAACAGGAATCCCGAGTGCTGATTTAATTCTACTTCGAGTCACATTCTCCTTCTATCATACACCTGGAATATATTAAAGAATATAGTCATTTCACTCTTCACAAGTAGATCCATACAAAGAAACTGAAGTTCAAAGAGCTTAAGTGACTTATGCAAAGTTATACCCAACCTCGTAAATGGGAAGCTTCTTTAGACGCCTCCATTTTTCCTTAAAATACACCATAGCTGCCTGCTTTTACCTTCACTCTTTGCTAAACATAAGTTTGCATGCTTAAAAATAAAATTGAATTAACAAAGAAGAACACTGACACCGGGTTTGTTATAGGACCTGCTTTTTTTAATTCCCTTTCTTTTTTAGAATAAGAACTGCGATTCCAGATAATTGCAACCCTGGAAATAGGGCTAAGTCCCATATTTTAAGGAGCTGTTCTCACATTTCCAGATCTCTTTAAGAGCGGGTCTTTGCAGGCTTGTTTACTAGCATTGTTATCTTAAAGCTGTTGCAGCTGATTTTCTTAGCAGGACCAGAAGTTCCTGAGTGTGTCTCAAGCTGTAAGACTAACTTCTCTGTGCAAGGAGGAGGAAATGGGAGATTCAGTGCAGGTCATCAAAGATTGACAGTAATAGTTAACACTGCCCCAGTCCTTCCAGGAATGCCATTTTGATTCATGTTGAATCCAGGATAAATCTTTACACATTTGTGGATTTTGTTTTTTGTGTTTTTTTTAAAGGTTTACTTATTCATTTTGAGAGAGAGCAGGTGGAAGGGGCAATGGGAGAGTCTTAAACAGACTCCACGCTGAGCACAGAGCCCCAAGTGGGGCTCGATCCCATGACCCTGAGATCACGACCTGAGCTAGAATCAAGAGCTAGACGCTTAACCTACTCTGCCACCCAGGAACCCTTACACATTTGTGTTTTTCAAGAGTCAATTCTAACTTGGGTGATCTGATACTTGGGGAAATTTCTAAAATGCTGCAATCTATTCACAATAAACTTAGAGTTTTTAAGTGGAAAATGAGTATTTTCTTCCCTCCTCTCACTCATCAGGGAGTTTTGGCTCATCAGTGGAGTGTTCTAGGGAACACACTTGTCTAGGGAATCCACGGAACTGAATGAATACCCTCTCCTTCCCCTGCTCCTTTCCTTAGCATCTTCTGGGAGCATTGGAGGTTTCGTCTAGAGAGCTTCCTTCTTCCTCTTCTTAGTCTGAGCCTTCAAATGTAGCCAGACTTAATAAAACACCCTCAGATAGGCAAATACCACAAGGATACATGCCCTATGCTTCCTTTGTGCTGGGCTTCGTTGTAGACAAACACAGTGCCGTGTGCATATTAAGAGTTTAATGAATACCCTTAATGGCGTGAATGAATGACCGATTGACGATACTGAAGATCACGCCGTTCAGTAGTGATGACACAGATCCTGGTTTCTGTCTCTCTCATTTGTGGAATAAAAACAAGCTTTTCCCCTTTATAAAGTTAGAGATTTGATGGGAAAATCAAGGAACATCTTAGTGACTAAAGAAAGAAATTTCTTACTCCTGGATTGTTGAACATATTTCTGATCTCCCTCCGTATGTCTGACAATGGATGACAAGGAGTCTCTTTAAGGGTATGTGAGCTAACACAAGAACCTGAGCTGCTCCTTGGCCTTAACAGAGGGGAAAGGAAGAAATGAGCAGGAGAAGATAGGTAATATATTGTTTCACCCTCAGGAGCCCCCTCCGTTCCCCACTTTGCACAGGGTTACCAGAGGCTGGAACATTCATGTGTTTTGTCACGCACCCTGTTGGGCACCTTGTTTCCCCTGTAAGTGCTAGGGAAGCTAATTATCCTAACAGTGCTTGGCTGAGTACCATAAAAAGCTCCGATTTTGCCAAGTAGTCCCTTGGAAAACCCTGGACCCAACACTGCTGGGTCTACTTTCTGGCAGATCAGAATTCCGGCTTCATGAGGACTTCTTACCAGGTCCTCTCCTTCTGTATAGGACTGAGTCTTTGCTGAGTTTACACAGTGTCTACGTCAGCAGGATTTTAGTGGTATAGTCGGCTTTTAGGTCAGGCAGTCCTATGCCTGAACCATGGATGTTCCGCTCGTTAACTGTATATCCCTGGGCATGTTACGTAACCTCTGACCTTGAACAGTAAATCCAGGGATGGGGTTACCTACTTCCAAAACTAACAACGACTTGAGGAGAAGTAACTACCCGTAATGGGGCCCACTTTCCCTTCTCCTCTGCTTTCTCTTCACCCAGTTCCAGGAGCTGTCGAATCTCTTACTTTGGAAAGTGAATCACATGAGGGTGGTGAGATCCTGAGTTGAGAGGCAGTAGACTGTGTTGTGGAGGTCGGGTCTCTGGCTAATTCTAGGCTTTTGTGGATTCCAAACCTAAGGAGTTGAGTCTGCTCTGTGTGGTAGACTATAGCTCAGCCAGATGTGGTGGCTTTTCCCTCTTTTGTCAGTAACGGGAGTGACTCAGCGTAGAATGGATTTCTCTGCTCCAGAATGAGACTTGTGGTGAACACCGGCCTCTGATGGTGTGTTCCATGGCATCAGCCCAGTATCCAGCCATCCTAGGTCTTGAATAGGAATGAACTCAGTAAGCAGCCCTGTTGTAGGTATTCTCTGCCAGACATGAAGGGTACAGTACAGCAATTTTCAGCTTGCTTTTAAAAACAGAAAAGAGCTTCCTCATGTTTCTGATATGTAAAAAGTATGTAACATTTATAAAATCCCACATCTTTGAAGAGTGACAGTGTTCATGGTACCTTAACCTTGGGTCTGCTTACTGAGTGTCTCATCTCAGGTGTCCCCTCCGGACGTCTTTCCTCATCTCCAGGTAGGTCTTCGTCCTCCTCGTGCCCTCATGGAACATATCTCTTGTGTAGAAATGCATTGTTTACGCGTTGGCTTAGCCCACAAGGCTCAAATCCCATGAAGGCAAGGATCTTCCTAGAGTCATTGTGAATCTCTCTCTCCTCCCAACCCCTAGTATGAAGCGGGAGCTGGATCTGTTTTGCTGTGGTTGACCTAAACCTCCCCCCATGCCTTAGAGGGCTCCGTTCCTCTCGTAACTCCAGTCCGAATTTAGACCAACACTTACGAGCGCACGTAGAGCACAAGGGAAGATGCTTTGACATAGAGCGCTCCTTGCTCGAATTGCCACATATAGAGAACCATTTTCCTCAGACATATACTTTCCTGATTCTCCGGCCCCCAAAGGCGGCATCAAGTACAAAACCTCGACAGCTGATAAGCTTTGGCTTTACGTTGGTTGCATTTATCTCGCTGTGCCTTCGAAACACGGGGGCCTGCATTGCCTTTGAGACATAATCTTTGGTCTCCCCCATCCCTCTAGATTGGATTAATAGATTTATGTGGTTCTTGAACACAAGCTGTCTCAGAAAGCTTGTGTTTTAACCCAGTAGGAACCCAGCTGATCCTTTCAAAAGCAACTTTTAAGAGAAACTGATGTCCTGTGAACACGTTAGCGAGCTGTCACTGTGACTTTGTCACCGGGCTCATCTCAGAGCAGCTGCAGACTCATTTGGAGATTGCCTGATTATTTATACACCCAGATTTCTCTCCTTTCCAGGGGTAGGCTGAGACTGAGCTGCCTCTTAAGTATGAGAAGACACATTATGAATGCTCTGTCATTAAAATAGGTCACTTTTCTCTTAATGTTTTCCGAAATCTTAAAACTACTAGAAAATTATATTTCTACCAGCTTCTAGAGTTGTGAAACTGTTCTTTAAAAAGCTTGCCTTTCTAGTGTCTGCAGATGTGAGAGCAGTGTGCTCCACTGCACTTCACAGTGTGTGTGTGTGTGTGTGTGTGTGTGTGTAGACAGAGCATGTAAATTTAATCCTAGTAAATGCCTGTTCCGAAGACGGTCTTCTCTCCAGTGTAAACACATATTTATCAGTGTGGGATAAATGCATTCAAAAAATAGAGTAAATGGCCTTTTACTCAAATCGCATGTATTTTTTTTAATAGTGAATACTTAACTCTCAATGTCTTCATTTTTCTCCACCTACAGATTTGGAGGTTAGAGAAAGAATGCATTTGGGGGCCAGTTTTTCTGAATCAAAACAAATCAGGAATCGGCAAGATTGTCGTTCCCTGACTATTTACTGACCTGATTGGTATCATTTTCTGAGCTTGGGAGAGCCGTGTTCATTCATTTTTATTTTTCTTCTGCAGACTGGGTGTAGTAGGTAATGTTGCGACCATCTACCATAAATAAATTGCTGCAAGATAACAAACAGAATTGGAATCTGTGCTTGCATTTGTCTGTTTTGTTTTGTTTGTTTCTTTTCCTCCCTTACATCCAGCTCTGCCTGGAAAGGCCATTAGTGTGCTTTTTAGGATGTTCACCATTATAACTTTACAGAGCTTCATGTGGCCTTCAGCTGTTCACACATTTTATGGAACCTGCAGAGGTGGCAACTGGGGGAGGAGGTTGGAAGGCAGCTTGTCACGGAGATATAAGTTAACAAGAGCTGAATTCAAAAGATGTGACTAAAATCACACTTGAAAATCTGAGGACCCCACGATGCTGTTCAACAGACCACGTTTCTGAGCTGCCTTGGTCTCATTCAGCATTTCCATGGCAGAAAGTCCCAACCTCGTATGTCCACCAAACTTGCAAGATGGAAACTAGGAAAAAGAGTGAATATTCAGAACATCTTCAAGATGGTCACGTCTGGGACCTTGTGCCTGGGATCCCAGAGGGAAACATTTGACCTGAAGAACTGACTCCCCACACATGACGGTGGAGACAAAGGAGGTCAATGCAGAGATCCCCATGTGGCTAAGATTAGGGAAGACCAGGAGCCTGTGTGGCTAATTTGAAGGTTTGGTTGTTAAAGAGCCTAGATACCTCCGCATCTTGGTGTCTCTCCAGATGGTATGGATTCATGAGGAGATGATAAGGTGTTACAGAAAGAGTCAAGGCCAATTAGGAGACCATTCCTGGATTTGCCTCTTTATAATGTGGGTATTATAATAACAACCAGAGCCACCTAGAAAGCACTTTCTATGTGCCACGCTCTGTGCTCAGTATTATTCTTACCATCTCCTTGTGAGGTAGGTTCTTCCATCCAAAAGAAGCAAATTTAGAGGCTTAAAAATGCCAGGTGACCAGCCAAGATGACCCTTTTAGAAAGCGGTGGATGTGGGATTGAAACCAAGGTGTGCTTTAGATCCAGAGCTCATGTTCGTTCTTTCTTTTCTTTTGTTATTATTATTATTATTATTAATTTTTTTTTCTTTTGAGAGAAGGAGCAGGGGGTGGGGCAGAGGGCGAGGAAGAGAGAGAACCTTCAGCAGGCTCTGTGCCCCGCACAGACAGGGCTCTCTCTCACGACCCTGAGATCATGGCCTGAGCCAAAAATCCAGTCAGACGCCTAACCGACTGAGCCACCCGGGCGCCCCTCCCGAGCTCGGGTTCAGATTGTTACAAGTGTTCATTGACCTAATATTTGAACGGTGCCTGGCATTGGGTTCTGGCACTTAGTAGGCCCACAGTAGAGGTGAACCTGAAACTTCCATTCCTCGGGGAAGGCAGTCAGGCCCTTCGTTTGCCTCTGAGAGTTAAGACCGCCACACCCTGTTGCGGGACAGCCAGCCTCTTCCAAAAGTCACCTCCACTCGGGTGGGTGGTCTGTGCCCTGCTGGATACAGTTTAATATTCTCATATATATGGGGGGGGGATGTTAACAGGCCGTATGTTACAGGTGAAGAAGCCACGTGCGGCTGATTTTGTCTCGAGTGGAGAGAGCAGCTAGCGCTGGTTGAATTATTTCCATTTTTAACTAGCCGCTGCTTTGGCATTGTTGAAACACAGCCTTTTTAGCCTCCTGTTCTTTCTAATTGAAAAATGTCGTGTGGTTGCAGAGCAGAGAAATTCCATGGACGGAGAGCTGGCCCTCGGGAGTAGGGAGGATGCTGAACGCTGCCCTGAACGGTGATGATGGGGACAGGAGCTGCTGGGTCGAGGCCAGTGGAAGGAAGTTCAGCACAGAAGTTCACCGCTCCCCTTTGGGATAAAACCCGTGAAAGCGAACCCTTGCTTTAAGGGCAGTGAATTTCCAAGGCAGCTATCCTATCCCCTGTCCTCGCTAAATGTAATTAAGAAGACTTTGAAGAAGCAATATTGTGCTAAAGCCTAGATAAGAACCCGCTCTCCATCCACTTCCCCAAATCCCTAAAGCCTCGTTTTATTTTAATATTGTTCTTCTAGATTCCACTTTGCTGCTGTGTTGAGGGGGCAGCAGGTGGGAAGGGGAAAGACGAGGCTTCCTGGGGAAGCAGAAACCCTTGTGGAAACCCATTTTTAATCTGGATGATGGCTTGGTAATGTAAGCAGTGAGTTGGCAGAGGAGCGAAAACTGTAGGATTAATGGCCTTGAGCCTAATTCCCAGATACCTTTTAAAAGGCCAGCGCTCTGCGTAGGTTCCCTCCCGCATCCACCGTGTTTTCTCTTATGTTCTTTTTGGCCGATTTTTAACTCTTCTCCGAATCTGAATTTTAGCACCGGAGCATGTGTGAGAGAGCTGTATGCATGTGATCATGTGCACTGAAGATGCTTAGAAGTTAATATACAAACAGGAAAATCGTCTCATAACATAGGAGATGATTATTTGCATTACAAAGTAATCTGTGGGATATGGAGATACAAGTTTTTAGAAAGTACAAACTCTTACTGGTGGTGCGCTCGCGTGCACGTATATTTGTGCCTGTGTGCACACAAACGTGAATTTCTACGTTTATACCCTGGAAATCTTGTGTTTTCTGTGTAAGTAGCAATAAGGCCCAACAAACATCATCAAGTCTGGCAATGGTCCAGACAAAATATAAATACATAACCTACTTCACGTTTTAAAATCTTACTACTTAACTCGAGCGCCCACTTATATGCCTCTTAGATACCCAGGCCGTCTTTAAGACAGAGAGGCCAGGATAGAGGTGAGTGTTACGTTTGGGGATGTGCGGTATGAGCTCCTGAAGACATGAGTGTCCGGGCAACGAGCGTGGCTTTGGGTGTGAATGGAGACGCGAGACAGGAAGCAAAAGGAGTGGGGACTTAACTCCAGCAGGCAAGAATGTGATTAGTGTTTCCAGCTTGAAACCTTTGAAGTGGGTTCAGCAGGGAAGGAAGGAAAAGCAAAGCCAGTCAGATGTCAGAGAATAAGAACGCTTCTTGTTGCTCCGCTTAATTCGGGAAGACTTTGAAATACCAGTCCCTGTTAGTTTGGGGGATAAACATTCTCATTCTTTTCCGTAATTTGCATTATGATTGGAAGGTAATTAACGACATGAACGTTTTTATATGACACTTAGACCTGGGTGGGTCTTAATGACTTCCCTTCAGTCTTGCCTGAAGTTGTTTACTATTTGATTTCTGAGTGCTCGAAACTCCTTATGGTTCTGGCTGAGAGTGGACTCTGCTGGGCCTGATGTATTTTACAATATGATTGCATTTGCCTTGCCCGTCTGATCGTCTCCATTCTTTCTGCACTGGCCTAAAGTCTGCCCAAAGCGGCACTCGATCAGTGATAGCATTCTTAGATTTGTGAACCAAAATGCGGAGTCCTTTTATAACTCCTGCCATCATGACTGGTGTATGTCTTGGACACCTTGTGCTATTTTTGGACTGTAGCGTGCTTTTCCCAAATCACAGATAAGCCCCCGTGTAGGCTGTATTAGAGCTGAGCCCAAGCAAGCCGGGATGTTATCAAATCACTCTCTGTAACATCACAGCCTCCCTTGGTTTACAGCCATTTCCATCATGTCATCTGAGATTTCCCATTGACAGTGGATTAGTTCACCTGTCCAGAGGTTCTCCCAATTTGATACAGCGAGCGCACGAAGCTTACAAACCTTGTGTTCGCCGGTCGGTGCCTGATCCAATCAGCCTGTTTATATTCAGTTAAACTCACATCTACACACTTCCACGTTTATTTTTAGCTCCTTTATCGCTTCCTGTCATTTTTCTCTGCTGCCCTCTCCCCTCCCCAGATGGGGAGCTGGGATTAAGCTGGACAGTCCTGATGAAGGAGGGAGCATTACTGGGGGTCTGTTCTTACTCTGTATTTAATTCGCCACCATCAAGGATCAGCCGTGATGTCTCTACAGGGGACAGAGGTGGCAGACAGTCCCGGGTAGAAGCACAGATGCGGTCCATTCTCCGCTTTGAACCAGGGCCCTGGACAAGGTGGGAAGGACGTAGCATAAGTAATTCATAGTCACTTTAAAGTCACTGCCAGCAGGGACATGCTTCTCCTGTATTACATAAAAAGGAATCCAAGGCAGGGCGGGCGGCGAGGACAGCAAGCCATCTCAGGACCGTAAGTTACAGAAAGGGCTCTTATCTTTGTTCTTTTCTCTCTGGACTGATTCTGTTCATTTTAACCGCATTGTGCAGTAAAGGTGGAACCAGGACGCCTGTGCTGGGACCAGTCCCCTTTCTCACCTGAGGTCGGCAGCCTCATTCATACCTTCCCTGGCCGCCACGGAGGGGGTACCCCAAGGGGTGTCTGCCCTGCTGGGCATTGTCTCATTCCCCCAAATGCAAGCAGAAGTCTTGCAAGGGGGCATGAGCTGCACCTGCACAGAGTGCAGCGGGGCCCTCACAGGGTGAGAGCAGAAGGCACCGGGGATTAGGGACTGGCTCAGATGTGAGGCACCACGCGCAGTTTCCCCGCCTGCTGGAGTGCAAATATCTCGAATTTATGCGCGATACCCCAGGGAGGTCAGCCTCCTTGCCTCACTGCCCAAATTCCATTTCATTCACCCAACAATCCTCAGAGGATTCCAGAGACCTTTTGTTTCTTTGTGCCGTTGTCCCGGTAAGCCACGGGACAGGTTGATTTAACCCTGCGGTGTTAACAGCACAGCTTTGGCTGTTCTTGGAGACCTTTGGTTCTATCCAAATGGCTTTTCTGTGTCTCACCTCTTGAAAGATTAGAGAACACTAATAGTTTTCCTTTCCTTCATTATACTTACACTCTTGATTATTTATTTAACAGAGAGATCACTTAGGAAGAAGGATGGCGTATCATAGCCATTTTCGTTCTGAAGGAAATGACCAGCTCGAGAAAAGAGGAGAGGAGAGCCTGTCATCCAACCATCCATCAGTCCATTCTTATTTTCAGTACACACACATACGCATGCACATACATGTACATACAAATATATTCATACATATGTATACACGTATATACATACACACATGTATGTACAGGTGTGTGTAAATGGGGCTGTAATTAATGTGTTAGATTTTTTATTAGAAATGTCCAAAAATGAAAAAGGGAACACAGTTTTTTGTTTTGTTTTGTTTTTGTTTTATTTGACAGAGGTCACAAGTAGGCAGAGACAGGAAGAGAGAGAGGAAGGGAAACAGGCTCCCTGCTGAGCAGAGAGGCCGATGTAGGGCTCGATCCCAGGAGCCTGAGATCATGACCCGAGCCCAAGGCAGAGGCTTAACCCACTGAGCCACTCAGGTGCCCCAGGGAACACAGTTTTAAACATAGAAGATTGTAATACATTTTGGAATCGCGTGTCTAAAACCAGGTTCTTCGTGTCTCCCTGTTCACCCTCCCCGATGTGCTGCATCGATAGTCACCCCATCTCAATGAAAAGCAAGTCTTTTCGCTCTCAGTTGCTCAGGCCAAGGCCTTGGTGTTGTCCTTGACTCCTTCCCTTCTCTCATAAAGTGTGTCCAACTCACCGGAACACCTTGTTTGTTGTCGAATTTGACAACTTACTGTCTCCATGTCTCTCTCCCACATGCGCGCTGTGGTCATCACTCACGTGACCGTTGCGGTAGACTCGGTCCTTGCTGAACCGAAACACCGCACAGGGGACGGTCTACCAACAGTTACCCCTCACAGTTTTGGAAGCTGGAAGCCTGAGATCAGAGTGACAGCATGGTCAGGCAGGAGCCCTCCTGTGGGTCACAGACTTCTCACTGTGCCCTCACATGGTAGAGGGGGCTGTGGATTTCTCCGGGGCCTCTTTTATAAGGACATTAATTTCATTCATGACCTAATCACCTCCCAAAGACCCCACTTCCTCATACCCTCACTCTGGGCATTAGGATTCCAGCAAGAGTTTTGGGAGAATACAGGCATTCAGACCAGAGGGACTTCCTAATGGCCTTCCATGCTCCTGCCTCCCGCCTTTGCCTCACTACAAATTCTCCTCCACAGAGCAGCCACCAGAGAATTCTTTAAAAAACGTAAGTTGGGAGGTGGGGTGCCTCGGTGGCTCAGTTGGTTTAAGCATCTGCCTGTGACTCAGGTCATGATCTCAGGGTCCCAGGATTGAGCCCTGTGTTGGGCTACCCACTCAGCCTCTGCCCCTCTCTCTGCTCATTCTCTCTCTCTCTCTCTCAAATACATAAAATCTTTAAAAAATAATAATATTCTTTTTTAGAAAGTCGGTTCTTTTCCCTCCTCTGCTCCCTCTCCATCCTCCGCGGTTTCCCATCTCTCCATGGGCTCTACCTCCCTTCCTGGGACCTGCCAGGTTCTCTAGTCTGATGGCGTCTTCTGATGCTTCTCTTCCTCACCTGTGTTCTTCAGATGGTAGTACCAGTAGTGATGGTGGTGATGGGGGTGATTTTCTTTTTTTTTTTTAATTTTTAAAAAAGATTTTTATTCATTCATTTATTTGACAGAGAGAGCACAAGTAGGCAGAGAGGCAGGCAGAGAGACAGGAGGAAGCAGGCTCCCCGCCAAGCAGAGAACCCAATGCAGGGCTCGATCCGAGGACCATGAGATCATGACCTGAGCCGAAAGCAGAGGTCCAACCCACTGAGCCACCCAGGAGTCCCGGAGGTAATTTTCTTACCAGATTGAAGCTGACTCTTGCTGGCTAGAATCCTCACATCAAAGATAGCCTTGCAGGATCGTTCACTTTGGGCATTTCCCTGGGTGGGTGCATTTGACGCCTTGCTGACCAGCCCTGAGGCAGCACCTAGCAGTGGTTGTGTAGCTTGGAGTGTGCTGGAATCTTTGTGCAAAGCTCAGGAGATGGTTAATTTGGAAACACGAGCCACTGTCTGGGGTCAGCCTCTGCCATCAGCAAACCTGTGCTAAGAAGGCATTTCCTACTTAGGACAGCGCTGTCAGCCCGTGTCCCCAGGGTGGGGAAAGCCCTTCTGAATATTTTCTGTGTCTTGATTAATAAAAAACACAATAAACACTGTGACATTTGGTGCTGCTACTTCATCCAAGAGAGCTCAGTGACTTCTTCTGACTTCCCAGGAGGAACATACTTAAATATATCGAATCCAAGGCCGTGATGTTGATCATACCCACTCTGTCTTCCTGACTTGGAGCCTTTTTTCCCCCCTCAAGGGCATTTCCAACAAAGGAGTATAGCTTTCAGATTTGTAAACTGCCACCTTATTATCCTATTAGTCAATTACAGCTGCTGAAGAGTGGGGAAAGTGACAGTCTGGCAGATTACAGCAATTTATTTGCCGTTCTCATAGTCTTGTTCAGCATATCATCAGGCTGTTTAAATTTAATGATAAGACTTTC
The DNA here is from genome assembly GCA_003697995.1 of Taxidea taxus jeffersonii. NCBI lineage: Eukaryota > Metazoa > Chordata > Mammalia > Carnivora > Mustelidae > Taxidea > Taxidea taxus. The sequence goes on from RCUC01152722.1 coordinate 50,802, forward strand.
ACATGTGTTTTAGAGCAGTTAAAGTTGTAATCAAAATGTTTAGGAAAACCCCCACTGACCCACTGGAGAGCTGCCTTTAGTGTGGCTCGTAATGCCTTGTTGTAATCTTTATTAGCAAAGCTGCCTCTAATTAGGAAAGGCAAGTATAGGGCTTTTTGGTGTGTGTATGCACAAAGCTCGGGAAAGATGGAGGTGATTGAAATTTTTTACTTTGCTTTTAAATAAGCTGCATACAGATATGCTCCAGGTAACTCGGTTCCCCCGAGAAACTTGATCGAGCCTGTGGGAATCAAAGGTGTAGGGCCGTGAGGTCAGGACAGTTCTGCAGTTCTGGGACTGGGAGTTACTTGGAGGAAGGCGAGCCTTGGGTCACAGAGGAAAAATAACTGCCCTTTCCTGTTTGGTTCTCTTTCAAGCTCCAGGCGATAGTTTCTGCAGTAGGGGCTGCGATGAAACAAGAAAATGTCTGTAAAAAGAAAAAAAAAAAAAATAGAATGCTTAGATAGAATCTTTGGATCTTAGGCGACAAGATGAGATATTGAAGGACCTGTTACCTTGAACTTGTTCACACCTTCAGCTTCAGTTGGTGGACGTGAGGAACTGTTATTAACTGAATAATCGAAAGACTCAAAATACACACTGTGAGGGAGGAAGGAAACATGTGTGCGATGGATTTGGCCCAGGGACATTCTGGTCTATGGCTTGCACTGATATTTGCGTATTTTAATCCATAACCTACTAGATCATCATTTCCTTAAAAGCTGGGGTTTTTCTTATGTGATTTCACATCCCTGGAGGACTTATATAGAGCCTGGCTCAGGAGAGCCCCATATATCTTTGATGAATGCCAGAGGTTGTACATTTTATCTCCACGGTGATCTGCAAGTTCCTAAAAGTCAGCAACCACTTTTAATCCCTAACTCCATGGTTATACAGAGGAAAGATGCTCTGAAGACCCATTTTGATATTTCTGACATATTAGATGTGTTCCACCTCTCCATTTACTCCCAGAAAAAAGCATGTGGTGCATTCAGTGGTCCTTTATTATGGAAGGAACTCAGTGTGCCAAAGATATGAAATCATCATTAGGTCAAACTGCATAGGAAAGTTCAAACAACCCCACTGTTCTGCTTGACAGCTGCAGTATTAATTAGGGGTGATAAATAGCTGTGAATGACAGAAAACTCAAGGAAGGAGTGCCTCAACCAAGTCAGATGTTTGACTCTCGGTCGCCTAAATCTAGGCAGCTCAGGACGGGCAAGCAGCCTCCATTTTCACTAGGGACCCAAGCTCCCATTTTGTTTCTCCACCTTATTCATTAAACACACAGCTTTCACTTGGTAGTCCAAGGTGGCTGCCCCAATTCCAGCTATCACGACTGTATTCCATCTCTTGGAAAAGAAAGGAAAGGGATTAAGAAGTGCCCCTCCCTTAACATTTCCTAGAAATTACATGTTCAACCTCTCTTGGGACTATAGGAGCTAGTTCCCTGCAAGCCACCAAGGCTAGTGGTAATGTTTTTGGATGGAGCCAGTGAACATCATCAGATTAGGTTTTTGCCTCAGGAAAGAAGATTGGTTCTTTAATAGTAGGAAGAGAATGGGTTTGGGCAATCTGAAATTGGAATGTAGTCTGCATTACTTACTAGTTAAGGGAACAGAAAATAAATACTGATTGGCAACAGATGTTAACCAGAATTTAAACGAAGTGTAAGATCGGGGGCCTTCGCAGTCAAGGAAGGCAAAGGCAAGGAGGTGTGACTTGAACAGGTCTTGATAGAAAGATAGAGCTTGGATAAGCAGACAAGAAGGGAACCCAGACAGAGTCCACTAAAAAGACATATACCAGCTTCTGGCTTCTTTAGACGCATAGGTCAAGAGCATTTCGCTAAGACCTGAGAATATGGAATGGACAGGTACCTGGAGGTCCAGCAAGTACTTGTTTTTTTCTAGACCATTTACAGAACCCTTATCTAACCCATATTGCCCTTTCTATATATAGCATCTCTCTCTCTCTCTCTCTCTCTCTATATATATATATATATATGTATGTATATATACATATATATACACACACACACATATATATATAGGCTGTATGTGGTGATGGCCTTCAGGATTTTGCAGAATGAGAAATATCATATTATTTGATTCAGCCTGTTTCCCAAGCTGTTAACAACCAATTTAGAAGGTCTGAAACTCATGCTGTTTCCATCTACAAAGATCATGAATTTATACGAATGTAACTATATTATTTAATCTATTATTATATCAGCTATTATTTTTATTATCACCATAATCTCAAGACTGTTCGTTACAACACAAATGATAACCTCCGTGCAGGTGTCTTGACATGTACTTCTAGCTTCATATGTGTGTCTAGGTACCACAAGTCTACAGAATGTTTGCTTTCAGTGTGTTCTTAAAAGTAAGTATTCAGAGGAGTGGCATTGTATTTAAAGAGGATAGTCTTATTGTTAACCATTTTTGGACAATAATCTTTCAAACTGTGGGTAGTTGGTAAAAAGAGAAGTCAGATAAGCAATGAGAGAAAGAGAAACTGTTGCCCGAAAAGAATAGGGAAGGGTTTAGAGACATCCTGAAAACAAGTTCCGCTTGGTGCTGAGTCCTAACAAGATTTCTGGAAGGTTAACTATGGCATCATCTGTGTTAGAGGAAAAATGAAAACTATCCCAGTCATAGAAATATGTTATTGTGAATGAACCCATAGATCTGTCTAATGAATTATTGGCCATTGGATGTCTTAAAATGTTAAGGTATGGACTGGAAAATGTAACATATTTGTTACACCTCACGAAAGTAAGACAAGGGAGACCTCTTTTCTTGAAGAGAAAGGTTTCTTGGTTGAATAGTAGAGTGAAGGAGGTATATCAATGGCGCACTCCCCCGACTGACTTCATGCCCATTGAGCAGATGTGTAGTTGAGGCACAGAGATCATCAACATGCCCAAAGTCACAAAACTAGTAAGTTGCAAACCAGTCAGTTTTCCAACTAGGAAGATGGAAGCCCTTGAATAATTTTACCCATTTAAGCACCGCCTCAGGGGGCCTCAGTTTCACTTTGGGAAACTTGGTAAGTGAGGTGAACATAATTGGCTCGCTTAGCCTGAGCATGAGGAGAGACAGAGGGAAAAGCAAAGACCTAGGTCTCTGCAGGTCTTGCCCAGTGACTGGGGAAACATCTAGTTTCTAGCTCTGAGGTGTAACTTTCCTCTGGAATGTAACATTTTCTGTGCTCAGCCAGTCTGCTGTGAATCAGTCACCTGTGGTGAGTAGTGCTGGCAGTTGGGATGAGTAAATGTTTACGGAGTCAACAGCCGAGCTACTTTGTCTTTGAGGGTAGGAATGCTCACACTCCTTTTTGTGTGGAGGACACAATAGGTAGCTACCAAATATTTATGGAATCAGATTGACAAGTCGCTTGGATAGCATTTCTGTCAGAGCTCACTGATAGGAGCTGGGAAGACCCGAACAGGAAAGAACCCCCAGTGAGGGCAGTGGATCCAGTTGCTAAAACACGAAAAGACCTTGATTCTGAGGCAAGCTCACCAGAAGGTATAATTTTACAGTTAATGGAGTTGCCCTTTTTTTTCTACTTCTCTACATTATGTGACAGGTATTTAACAAATATATCATCTCATTCATGGCTCATAACAACCTTACGAGGTGTGTATTAGTAGGTCCATCCTATAAACATGGAAATTGAGACTCAGAGGTCACACAGTTGAATTTGTACACAGTCACAACCTTTAACTGGGAAACTGGGTCCAATGGACTCATACTTCTAAGTTTATTCCACCATTCCCTTGGCATCTCCTCCCAGTAGTACATGAAGGACCCAAACCCAGCGTCCTGGAGAAGACTAGAAATTGCATCTTTAGGGAGATTGTGGAATTGGGAAGTCCCCAGGTATACATGGGATTAGAGTGAAGCGTGGGGGGTGGGGGTGGGGGTAGAATTCTTTCATATTTTAGTAACTTAAAAAAAAAGCCCTGAATTTCTTTGAATTTGTGAGTGGCTATCAAAAACACTGTGTCAAGACAGGAAGGAAAGTCTTGATGGTACCAGTTAGTTGGGAAAAAGTCCTGTCAAGAATTCAGGGCTACTTTGGAGCCAAGAGATGTATTGTTTGCCCTCTTCCTGCTGCATCATCCTCTTAAGCCTGTAGGAGGCACTGACATGTACCTTCCTAATTATGAATTGATAGTCTAAATGGTTTTCTTCTGTTTTCCATTTTCAGAAAAAAAAAATATTATGGGGTTCCTTTCCTCTCCTCCACCAGTAGTCATGTCAATATCGCTAGAACAACTTTAGATGATAGGTATTAAGAGACATTGAGTTAATATAATAATTTGATTTTACCATTTAATTTACATGTAAATCTCTAGGTGAGTTCTCATCATGTAATATTTACCTAAAATATTTACTTTCATACGTACACACAGCACTTGGTAGGAATGCATTTAAGATGAGTATTGATTTATTTGGTTTGTTCTTTAGTAGATAAGCCGTCTGTTTTGAAATGAGTTAGAAGGGGATCATTCGTTAGCTCCCTCTTCATCCCGAAGAGTATATTTTCTGTACTTTGATAGTGTATGGCAGCTGGATGTTGTCAAAATAAATAATTATTTTTTTTTAAGTATTTTTTTTTAAGTAGCTGGTTTTTTAGATTCATCTCTAATGTAGCAGTCAGAGGTAAAAAAAAAAAAAAAAAGAACCAAAACACTAAACTAAAAAACAAAAAACCTCAGGAGACCTGTATTAACTGGGAAGCCACTTTTGTGTTGCATTTCTATCCATTTAAGCTAAGCTGATTAGCACTTTTTGAAAAGTGAATCTAAATCCTTGTGCTAATCAAAGGAAATTGAGCCATGTTGTTACTTTGGAAAGCCAGAGAGAAGAAGGGATGTAATGGTAAGTTTCTTTCTTATTAATGATGTACATAGAGCTTGGTTCTGTGCCCACTCCCTTCCCCAACAAACCTCTCTCCTAAGTGCTTGTTTAATACAGTAACCCAGCAGGGGAATATTTAGGTGTTAGTGGGATTCAGGGTACTTTCGTTTCAGTGCAACAGGGAGAACAGAAAAGAGTGGAGGCAGGGGCTGTTTCCGGCATGCTGTCAGGGGAAGTGTGCAGACTATTATACATTAAGGACACAATGGTAGTTTAAAGCATGATGTGTTTGTGAATTTGGTGCATATGTTTACTGTAATTAGCGGCTGTTCATCCTTGGGTGCTGTTTTAAAATGCAGCTTTCATTATTATTCAGGTATGGTGGGGCGGATAGAGGATTGCAATTGCTTTTGAAAAGATAGTTTTGTTACTGGCCATTCCCACGGGGAGGAGGCATGCCCTGTCCCTCAGGGCCCTATGGGGGAGCACCTGGTTGGTCAAGAGGTAGAGGGAATGAGGGGGAAAATCTCATTAATGGGCTTTATTGTGGTTTCTGCTGGAAGGAAAGGGTGAGGCAGAGTAAACAGGTTTAGGATTGGCTAATTTGAATAATTTCAGCAGACTCCTGAACACAGGGGCTGCCTCTAGTTGTCTGGTACCCTGCCCTGGGGTGATTAGGTCAAGTGAATAGTGGCAGGCATGGTGGGTAGGAGCCTGACACAGGAGGTGGTTGGGGGTATGGGCTCTGGACTGGTTGCTTTGCATATGAAAGACACACACAGACTATTTCCTATCTGTAGACATTAGCAGGCTGCAGACAGTAGGAAGGGGCAGCCCTTCTAGTGTATGTAAGACCCCAGATGTCAAAAGCATTGGAATAAAGCGACTTGGTTGAAATTGACAGCTCACCTCATACATTTGGAGTTGGTGATCACTTCTAGGAAAATCAGTCATCTGCCTCTGCCCCCTCCAAGTGGATGTCAATGCCGGTAGCTGGACAGGTGCAGGTGAGGGGGCAGGGGCAGTAAACTTGACTTGTGGCTGATTTCACTCTTCACCAAGCAGTGGCAACAAGGAGATACTTGTTAATCCCTTTATTCCTTAATTTGGGGAGGAGGGAGAACTCTTGGGAATGCCAGACACCTCTGTCTTCCGGCTGTCTGGTATGGAGCAGCTGATGCCAGGAAATGGGGTGAAGAAGTGAGAGGGGTGTATGATAATATTTACTTGAATTCTTTTCATGCTTGAACAGATTTAAGGAATTTTCAGAGCAGAATCTTGTTTCAAGTGCATGGCCATATTACTATTTTTTTCAATTAGAGTCACTTATTAACCTCTACTTTCATAAACAGAAGCTGCTGAGTCTCTTTGAAGGCGCAGAGAAAAGATTTACCGCCCCCCTCCGACCCTCTCCAAGCCACCAGTGCTACTCAGAGCTGGTTGAGAGGGTTAAGCTCAGAGTTGTGAAGGCAGAAGCAGATTCGGACTTCCATGGCAGGAACAGTTTGATGTCTTCTTACAGAGAATGTACTGTGTGTAATCCAAGATTTTAAATGTATGTTCAAGACTGACCGCAGTTTACCTGCTGACGCTCTCCCAGTGATGTCTGGCCTAGACCAGCTGATCTGTGGTCCCTAAAAAGAACCCCATAAAGTCCAGCCCTCCCAAGACTTCTTCAGGGTGCACTCCGTTGTAGCCAGTGCTTAGCTAGGGAACTTTCCTATGGATAGCTCCAGTTCAGGTTTGTCTAGTTGTATGCTCTGATGGTAACGGGATCTAAGAAAGCCAGGAGGAGAAGTGCTATGGAGAAAAGTGCCTTTGGAAAAGAGCCTGAGTTGACTGAAATGTTAGCTGCAAGCTTTTGGAATGACCAGTGGGTGTTTCATAGCTGTGATGATTTTGATGGGCTGTTATTGCTTTCACTGACAGCATCATCCAAAGGCAATAAGAACATAAGCTCTGTCTGGTAAAGAGTAGATCCTGAAATTATTTGAAAGTGGGTTGTAATCTCAGGAATGGTAGTGCAGAGTCCAGAAAGAAGTTTATAAACGAAGTAGATGTTGACCAGATGATGCCGAACAAATGGGAAGTCAAAAGTTAATTTCTTTTTTCAAATCCTGGGTGCCCAGGACCACTTTTTAAGTGTTCTAATATTTAAAAGGCAAATCCAAGACTGGTTCTTAGGCATGATCAAGGACAACATGTGTACCTTTGGGGTAGGCTAGCTGGATTAGAAGCCTTCACTGAAAATGGAGTGTTATAGTATTTAGTTTTCATTGCTTTTCTTCTTCTTTTTTTAGTCTTTGATATACCATGGGCTTAGACTTCTTTTCTCCCAGACAGAAAAACCATTTTAAACAAAAGTTTAATGCCATATCTTTTTTTTTTTAAGATTTTATTTATTTGACAGAGAGAGATCACAAGCAGGCAGAGAGGCAAGCAGAGTGAGAAGAAGGGAAGCAGGCTCCCCGCTGAGCAGAGAGCCCGATACGGGGCTCGATCCCAGGACCCTGGGATCATGACCTGAGCTGAAGGCAGAGGCTTTAACCCACTGAGCCACCCAGGTGCCCCTGCCATATCATTTTTATACCCAGCTCATCTAGCACAGTGACAAACACAAAGGACTGACTTTGTGTGATGAGCCTGCCTCAGAGGAAATGAGTCGACTTACAGCACCTCTAAAGCTGCAAAGTAATTAGCCCTGTCCTTGTTCTACCCTCAAGAATTTACTGAGGCTACTGGGAATTGGTAGAACCGAGTATTGATTGGGATGGAGGACTTCTTTTTAAAAAAGATTTTATTACTTATTTATTTGTTTGAGAGAGAGACAGAGAGCACATGCAGTTGGGGGGGGGGCTTCCCACTGAGCAGAGAGTCCCTCACAGGCAATCCCAGGACCCCAGGATCTTGCCCCGAGCTGAAGGCAGATGCTTAACCAACTGAGCCACCCAGGTGTCCCTGGGCTGAAGGATCTTCATAGTGATGATCTTAATAGACAATAGGAAATTAAGACGGGTTGTTACACACCTCTCCCCCTGCCCAACAAACAAACAAACCCACCACTTTCTACTTAAAATTAACAACAATAAAAATTGAATTCCCCTGGTTTTATCTGGTTATAGTTTCCATATAGGCTTCAGTCTTGAGGTAGGTATTAAGTGGCAAAAAAATTCCCATTTGTTTATCACTGTTCACCTCTTAATCATATTTCTCTAGGGAGTAATGTTTGGGGAAGTTGCTTTATGCCAGGACCATCCCAGGGAATCTCTGGAAGAAGACCTGTATTTGTTCTACACAGCAGAAACTCTAGTTTGGGAGGAGCGGTGGGCGTGGTTTTGTGGTTTCCTTTTTTTCAGGGCAGCTCATCACTTCAACCACAAAATCACTGCCAGCCTTTAAAAGGGGAAAGAAATATTGGCCAACCTACATTTTCTTTCCTTTTTTTAAGGACAGGCAGTGACTTGGGTTTTAGAGACCAGCCAGCTTAGTTGTCTTTGGAGTTCCTCAATACAGTCTTTGCAGAAATGTGACTTAGTTTCCACGTTGCTGCAAACCAGTCGTCTGGCGAGGGTTGGCCTCTGTTCTGGAACCACAGAAGTGGTTTGCTCTACCAGTTGACTCATGCCGCCCAACTCCAGTGTCCTCATCAAACACCAGCACCACTCACCAGCTCGTGCGGCTGCAAGACTCTGAACACTGAATGAGTGGACAGTGTTGGCCAGCCTGGCTTAAAAAGCAAGAGTCATTCATTCATTCGTCCATTCGGCTAGTATTTATGGAGCCCACCCAAATGAGGCAGGCATGGCTTGGGGAGTTGTGCATACAGTAATGAACTGAACCAGCAGTTGCAGACCTTTTCTTTCTCTGAAGTGTTAGAGGGTCAATATTTTCGGCTCTGCCATTTCTGTTGCAGCTGTGTATTTCTGCTGTTCTGCACAAGTAGGAGCCACAGCAGTGTGCAAACAAGGCTGTGTGTTCTAATGAAACCTGAACTAGACCCTAATATTGTTGTCCTAGTTGAGCGTGCATTCTAGCAACCTGCATTTGACTTCTACTAGGTAGTTCTGTTTTATAGGGAAGATCTATTCCTAAACACCTCACCCAATTAAAAAGAAGAAAAATTCAAAACTTGGCTGACTGAGCCAGCCAGGCATGCCGTGAATTTTTAATCCTAAGTGATAGGCTCTCCGTTTCCAGAACGGCTGAGAGAATACTAGCACAGATCTTTTTCAGGACTACTTCTTTTCAGGAGGGACCAGAGACTGAACTAAATAATGTCTGGTTCTCCTTTGTGTTTCTTGGGAAAAACCACGAGATCTCCCTTCCCCTTGAGTGGCACTTGCTCACTCTCACTTTCAGAGAGTTTACATGAACCTCGTGTCTACTGGGTTTCTTTAAGTGTCACAGAACACCATCGCCAAGGCTTACAGTAGCAGAAATCAGCACCGAAAGTTTTTTTGCAGGGTATGAACCCGTGCGGCTAAATGCGGAAGTTTATCCCTCAGCACGTTGCTATGAAACCAGATGGGCTAGGATGGCCTTTTGACTTGTTCAGGTATGTCTTTCCTCTAATATGATTCCATTTAATTGCTGCAGAATGAAAATTCAAGAGCTTTGTGTTACCCCAGCCCCATCTTCTTCCACCTGGCGGTGTAATGCATCACGTGGCATTGAGAATTTACTAGCTGCAAAGTAAAACGCAATCTTCCACACTGTAATTTCTTGAGTTCCTTTTCCTTCATGTGGAAGGGAATGATTGAGGGGGAAAAGAAATTGTTTGACATCTAACCACGGAAGGAAAAATTAGTCTCCTCTAACTTCTCTGGGCTCTGTTTTTGTTTCATTCCCCATCCCGTGTGCTTTCTGGTCTGGCGAGGAATTATGATGTGAAAGGGAGTTATTTCCCTTCAGAAGATTCGGTCACAATTTAATAGTAATCACAAGTTTGGGAAAATTGAAGGGTTGGAAATGTTTTCTACATCTTTTTTGGTAGTTGGCTTCACTCCGATAAACTCTACAACCTACCCATCATCGATTGTTTTGTTCGCCACGCCTGCCTGCGGGATAATAATATATTCCTGCCCGGGTGACCTCATACTGTGTTAGCTGCCTTGGCCAATGAAATGTCACCTGTGCCAGTTAGGAGGAGAAGCTGGAAGAGCCATCGAATGGCTCTGCCCGTCTCTGTGCTCCTTCTGTTGGGAAGACAGTCATGTCGTCGGGGCAGGCTGCCTCTAGCCTGGGTCCCCTGGTGTGGATGCGGAGCGTAGCCCACATCGGACGGTGTGGCCGACGGGCATGCCGCGGAAAACCATCCATCCAGGTCCTCTGTCACCGCAGCTGCAGAGTTTCACTGAGGCTGATGGGCACTACCCTTAGGTGGCCCAGCCTGTCGTCATACTTCTCTGGTTCCAGAATGGAGTCATGGAAAGATTGCAAACCTGGACTTGTGTGGTTGTGGGACGAAGGGGAGGGGGGCTTTGAGCCAGTGGCCTTTAGAACAATGGATGTTTCTCTGTGCAGTGATTGGTGGCTTTATAATCCTCTTTCCCTTTTCCTCATTCTCCTCAGATTCGCCCTTGAGAGAGTTTAAACTGAGTCACAAGCAACTTGGCCATCTTTATGCTAGGATATTTGATTTCTAGAGGATTCTTTGTATAGTTAATGATGAGAATAACAGCTCCATGTGGATGAGAGTTTATTTTCAGTGATGGATCTCTAGTACCTGGTAGCATACAGTAGGTGCTGAATTAATTAACTCTGTCCTTTATTTCCAGTGGTTTCTCTTTTGATTTGAGTGCAGCATATAGTCAGAATAGTCACATTCCTTAACTGGGCCTCTAATAGAAAATCAGATTCTTGGGGTGCCTGGGTGGCTCCATTGTTAAGCATCTGCCTTGGGCTCAAGTCATGATCCCAGGGTCCTGGGATCGAGCCCCGCATCGGGCTGCCTGCTCCTCCCTCTCCCACTCCCCCAGCTTGTATTCTCTCTCTCGCTGTGTCTTTCTCTGTCAAATAAATAAATAAACTCTTGAAAAAAAATCAGATTCTGGTTAATAAGTTGAATATTTATTTTTCTCAGTGAAGTCCTAGACACCACAAGGTTAACTCACCAAGATTCACAAACCTCAGTTGATGATAACCAAGGTATCATCAGTTACTTCAGATAATTGCCTTTGCCTCATTTTGGTGAAAAAGTTAAAAAAAAAAAAAACACAAAAAGAAACAAACCAAAAAATAGCTGGTAGTTGAAAGGAAAAGTTGATTCTGAAGGAGTACCTTTCCAAAACAGGAGTTTCTGTTTGACTTGGGTATTCCGATAACTGAACGGGATCAGAAATGAAATGTACATTTTGTTGTGTTGCTCATGGCCCCTCTTAGCTGTGCCTCCCGTCTAAGGGTGAGGGGCTGGTGGCTTTCTGTAGACTTAGCGCATTCACCCATTTCCTCTGCTTTGTCATCGTTAGGCTGGCTTTAAGTAACGTTACTGTAAAATTTCCCACTGAGAAGTTTCAACACGAAGAGGTTTTCTGATCTCTTTAAAATAAAATGGTTAAAAATAGACCTTGTGGGAACAGTTTTCCACTCCAAGAACAAAATCCTGCAAAAATGTTTTAATGCAGATTTGGGACCTAATTATTTTTTCTCACCTAAGCTTAGCTGTGGTTGTGCTGCAGTGGGAACAAGTCTCAGTTTTATAGAATCTGGCCAGTGAGGTCCTCTGCTTCCTGTGGTTTTTGTATTGAGTTGGCCTGGGCTTGCTTCCCCTCCCCCTCCCCGGGGCTTTTCTTGGAGCAGTGGGTCCAACTCGGAAGCCCTGCATTAAGTTCCTCATTAATTCACTGACCTCCCCGTATGAGGCCAGTGAGGGCCTCACCATGTCGGCTGCGCTGGCCTCCGGTGACTGCAGATGTTGACATCTGCACTGGGCCAAGTTGAAGGACTAAAAGGAGAATAGCGTGCAGGAGACACTATGGTTAAGATACGGGATCCTCCGTATGCTCGGTCGCTAGAGCTGCTTTAAATCAAGCCTCTGTGACTTGGTTAGTTTGCGACACCTGCAGGGCCTCTCTCTGACTGGCTGTATCGTTTTCTTTTTTTAAAGATTTTATTTATTTATTTGACAGACAGATAGGCAGAGAGAGAGAGGAGGAAGCAGGCTCCCTGCTGAGCAGAGAGCCTGATGCAGGGCTCCATCCTAGGATCTTGAGATCATGACCTGAGCCAAAGGCAGAGGCTTAACCCACTGAGCCACCCAAGTGCCCCTTGTTTTCTTTTTTTAATGTCCTCCCCTTAACCACAGTCTAGGAGCCCAGGGTCTATGCCTTACAGTTTTCCTTGTGTCACTGTAGCTGTGCTGCCTTAAAATACTACCTGGAACTTACTACATACTCAGTAAATAGGTGTTGAATGAAGAATGAATGACAGATAAATGAATCTCCAGCTACCGGTCAGCAGTCATTTTTTTTTTTTTAAAGATTTTATTTATTTATTTGACAGAGAGAGATCACAAGTAGGCGGAGAGGCAGGCAGAGAGAGAGGGGGGAGTGGGCTCCCTGCTGAGCAGAGAACCCGATGTGGGGCTGGATCCCAGGACCCTGAGATCATGACCCGAGCCGAAGGCAGAGGCTTAACCCACTGAGCCACCCAGGTGCCCCCATTGTTTTAATGCTACGTCTGTGTCCAGTTCTTTATTGGCTGTTGGGTCTGCTTCCCGACTGTATCAGGAAAAGGACCCCTAGAAAAAGTTCTGACTGTTCAGATCTTCTGCAGTGAGATACTCCCCTGTCACCCTCGTTCCTCTTCATCCTCACCGGTAATTCTTTACCCCATGCCCTTACCTCTAGCACCAGGTAGAAAATCCTTTTCAAAAATGGCAAAGGATCCCAACTCTGTTTTCGTGACAAGGAATAGAACACATTTCTCTTAACTCCCACTGGACCACATGTGTGGGGCATTTTTAAAAAGCGGTGTTACAAGAATCCTTCTCCAGCCTCTGGGTCTAGAGTCTAGCATCTTTTAAAATGAATTTGAATTTGAATGCCTCTGAAATAAATCGCTCTCTGCTTCTGCCCGTTTCTTTTGCAAAGTTCTCGCTTCTCGTGTGCTCCTTTGCATCCTCTCCCTCCTGCACAAGTGTATTTCCTCCTTTCCTGGTCCTGCTCCTCCTAGCCCTTTAAGGTTCCTGTCCTTTCAAGTGTCACTGCTTCTGGATCTGCCCCCTGGGAATTAGATGCTTCTCAGTCTCAGTGTACCCTGATATACAGTGTGAGCACACTGCCAGCATTTGATATTTATCGCCTTTTATTGTCACTGTTTGATTAACAGTTAGGTGGTTAGACTCTTAGCTCCTCTAGGTCAAGGCCCGAACGTCATTCATCTCTGTGTGGTGGGCATCTAGCATCGTACCTGGCACGTCTCAGTGCTCAGAATACTTGTTGCACGAATTGAATTGTTTATGTTCAGAAGAAAGCCTCAGTTGGGTCCTTATCATTTGTAGCATCTGCCTCTCCATTAGGCAATTGCTTTCTTCACCACCTGGGAGGTTTGAATTTAGGGCTTGATTGTACTTGCTGCTGCAGAGCCATAGCCACTGTCCACTGCTTGTGTGGGAAGAAGCTCCGGACAGGCATTTGCTGCAATCCTGGGAAGCCTGAAATCCTGGGTCCTGATACACGTTTGCTCGGTTTCCTACTGTATTCTCCTTGTTTTTCCTCCTCTCCTCCACTCCACTTCCCCTCCAGGTGGGGCTTGACAACTGATGATTTTGCTCCCTTAAATGTCATAGAAATATATAAAAGAGTGACCCTGACCAGTCACTAAACACAGTTGGAACATTGCCTAAAACTGTTTTGCACGTGGATTTAGCAGCTAGGGCTCCGAAATCCCAGCTGTTGCTTTAGAAGCAAGAGGCTAGAAGGGACCCATACAGAGGTTTTTTCCTTCTTTATCCTTTACCGTGAACCAATCATCTTGGGTAGAGGAGTACCACCATTGCTGCTGACAGCCTCCTTAGATGTCTCATCCGTGGAAAACCTGACCAACATCTTAATATTTCTTCTGCAAGCAGTTTAAAATCGTTCCCTCTTGCAGCTTCTCTATGCAGAAAGAAGGCTAACCCCCCTTGTAGGATCTCCTGATGGACCACTGCAGAGAAGAAATTCAGGGGATAAAGCAATGTTAGAAGCTGAATAGAGTAATTTGTAAAATGCAGTCACCTGTATCTATAATTGGACACTAAGGAAGATGGAAAAGGAATGTATTTACTAGTTTCTGTGATCACTAGTATTGGAATCCATTTGGATGAGAGACCTTCTGAGATTCGTGTTGTCAGTGAAGCGTTGCCTACATCTTTACGGACATGTGAATAAGAGTTAGGAGATCTGTTGGTGGGAAAGTGTGATTGCTCATTTAGCTAATGACCCAGGATAACTCGGGGGAAGGGATAGTTGGATAAATTGTGAAACTTGTCAATATGTATCCACTCATGATGATGCATTATGAAATAGTCAACCAAAACTATTTTGCACCTCTGCGTTCATTTCTTTTAGAAAATGATGATTATTTAAAATATGGGAATTTCTCACAGACTCAATTGGGCCAACTCATTTCCAGCTTTACTCAGGCACTGACTGACATGTAAATTAATGCTGAGGTTAACCAGGGTGAAGAGGACTAAAATGTTTGGAGCAAAGGAGGTACCTGGGAAATTCAGCCAGACCACTGCTAACCTTGCATTTGCTCCCTCCTGTGTTTCAGGATACAGGGAGATAGGCTTCGTGGGTTGTATTATCTTCTGATTATTATATTCTGAACAGACAAACCAGAAATGCAAACCAGAAGTACCAAATGAATCCTTTTTAAGTTTTGATAAACTATCACTTGTATAAGGATCTCAGAAATCACTCAGATCCTGTGGACATGCACATCTATAAATTTTCGGTTCTCTTTTTACAAGTGAGAGAGGTCAGCATTGGTCTTAACCGTGCTTGCTAATTTTCTCCCAGTTTAATCTCTCCCAGTTTCAGCAGAAATTAAATTACCTTCAAAAATGTTTTGTGGGGGCACCTGGGTGGCTCAGTGGGTTGAGCCTCTGCCTTCGTCTCAGGTCATGATCTCAGGGTCCTGGGATCGAGCCCCGCATGGGGCTCTCTGCTCAGTGTGGAGCCTGCTTCCGCGCGCTCTCTCTCTCTCTGCCTACTTGTGATCTCTCTCTCTCAAATAAATAAATAAAATCTTTAAAAAAAAATGTTTTGTGTTCAGAGATTTCCCTTTTAGGGAGCTATTTTGAATGGACCAACCCAAGTATTTACTATAAAAATTCTACAGCCCTCCTTCTTAACTTCTCCTTAGTCCTCGTACAAAATTCAGAGTTATGTAAGATTCCATCTTGGCTTCCTCAGCCTTAAGCTGGGTATTGCCTTTTAGTTTTTTCTCTACCTCAGTGTTTTATTTTAAGGGCTTTGAAGTCTTGGAAATGGAGTGAACAGTAGAAGAATGTGTATTACAGAAATTAGATACCAAATTGCATCATATGATGTTGCCATTTCTTTCTTTTCCATATTGCTTATATTAAAAGCAATTGATCTTTTGAATAAAATACCAATAACCAAAAAAAGTCAACTTCTTTTTTCCTTTATGCTACACAATTAGCAGCTGCCCACCATCTCATGGTAAACATATTAAAATCCACACTCGGTATTTTTAGGTAACAAAGTGTGCATTGAGATACTCTTCCTTTTGTAAATTAGGTAATCCCCTTAACATTTGATAGTGTTATTCTCAATTCTTATCTGTAGCTATACAGTCATTGAGCTGAATAAAATGTTGCAATGTAGCAATTAAGAACACCGATCTTTTTTTTTTTTTTTTCCCTTGAATCCACAAGTTCAGTAAATTACGACTTGATTGTCTGAGTAAACAATGTTGCCCGCTGTGGCTGTGTTGTTGTAGAACAGAGATCGGTATGCAAATTAACAGCAGTTCGTAATTCCTGGTATGATGGAGCATACTTTTTCTATACCTTTCATTTCCCTTCTCCCAGCCCAGGAGAACCAATTCAGATAAACACATCATTGCATTATCCTTTTTCTCCCGTTTCTTGGCCACTGGCACCCATGCCCAGCCCGCCAGCACTACCCCTCGGGACCCTGGGGGAACACGGCCAGGAAACACGCTTGAGTGGGCTTCATCACCCCTCCGCTCTCTCTCAGTTGCATTTAGCAATGTTTCACCAAGGCATGCACAGCTTAATCAGCCTGGAGGAAATGCCGGCTCGCTTTCTCATTAGGGGATAGAATGTTTCCTGGACCCGAGGATGTACAGTCATGCTTGCATTGGGGTAACCTGCGGTATTTCAGTGAGGTCCTGCTCTGGTAGTGCATATGGTTCACTGTCAGATAATTTAACACCCAAGAAAATCTTCCTTGAATAAATTAGAATATATTTGCAAATTAATTGGTTAATTAGATTTTAGACATCTCGGGGCGGGGGACTGAGCTGAAACAGATGTGTGCAGAAGCCCCTCACAGAGCAGGGGAGGAGAGTTTCTTGCTCGGCTCTCTGAAGGAATAGTTCTTCTATCACTTGATCCTGTCATTGGGGTCAGAGTATTCCAGTATCCGCATTTATGCAGAAAGCAGTGGAACTCTGATTCTTTCTTGAGGTTCATTGTTCCAGGGACAGACTCAGAAGGTCCCATACTCCTCAAATGACTGTACAGTAAAATAAAGCACTAGAAGAGTTGATTCTTGATTATGGTCAGGAAACCAGACGGGGATCCAGTCACAACTGAAGAAGGATGCTTCTAAATAATTGTGTAAGACGTAGGCAATGCATATGAAAATGGCATTAAAAAGCAAAAACTTGAGCTCAGGCTTAGGAGTTGAAAATCAGCTAATATTTATCCAATACCTTTCTTTTTCTTCTCTATTGCTTTACTCTAGAATGGAAACTCAGTTGGCATTCCTCTGAATACTATTTATAATATGTGATTTTTGAAACTGAATCGTTAAGGTAAATTTCATTTTCTTTCTTTCCTTTTTTTCTCATGAAGCACTTATGGTGCACCTGCTGGGTGCTGAGATGGATGCTGGACACAAAATAGAATGACATAGTTCCCTACTTTCAGTAAGCTCCCAGTCTCTTGATGCTTTGCGGAATGGTAAAATTGGTTTATATTTTTGAGCACTTGCAGTGGGAAGAGGCAGCCACTCTGGAACAGGTTGCATAACAGGGGGAAGAAATGCAGAGCTGAAGATTGTTTATAAATGAGCCACATGTTCACAATTTGGAACTCAATGTTAGCAGAGTCACTCTATGGGAACTTATATAGACTGTTGGAGGGTATACTAGAAATTGGCAACAAACCGTGTATCCAAGTTATAAACATCACCATTGAGCCCTTCCTTCCTCTTTCTCTTCGGTGCCCACTTGTTACATTGATTGTCAGCCCCCAGAGGACAACTTTGTGTTACCTGTGCCTAGAAGAGTCCTTAGCAAGGAACAGACTGGCAGTGAATGTTGAATATGAATGGATGCCCAGACACAGTGATTCTCGGGTGTTTGAATAAAGGAGACCCACACCTGGAAAACCATCGGGGCAGATTGGGGGCTGAAGGTGGATTTTTAATAGGACCGCACATCCTGATTTACCATGATTTGAGAGATATGTCATATTGTCATAGTTAATTGCTTCAATTTTAGTTTTGCTTACGTGTTAAGAAAATGAGTCATCACGGAAATAATGTATAAATAATTGGGTCACCTTTGAATAAAGTTTTCCATTTTCTAAATCTGATTTTTTTTTTTAAAGTAAGAAGCACAGCCTTAAAAACACAAAAATGGGGTACTCGGGTGGTTCAGTCAGTTAAGGGTCCGACTCTTGATTTCAGCTCAGGTTATGATCCCAGGGTCATGAGATTGAGCCCCATGTTGGGCTCTGTACTAAGCAGGGAGTCTGCCTGGGATTCTCTCCCTCCTTCTCCCTCTGCCTCTCTTCCCTGCTTTCTCTGTCTCTAAAATAAATAAATAAATATTTTTAAAAAAAACACAAAAATGATATTCTCATTTGAAATCAGTCATGCTTTAAGCTTTGGGGGCCATTGCTTCTTACAGTAGGCATAGTAATGTTACCTCATACTATTTTCTTTCATTCTCTCCCATGGTAACTAGTTTTTTCCCTAAACCTTAGACAATTAATTCATAGTCTAAAGTACCATTGTATATATATTTTTTAATTTTTAAAAAAAATTTTGAGTAATCACTATACCCAACATGGGCTTGAACTCATGACCCTGAGATCAAGAGTCACACAGTAGACCACTGATTGAGCCAGCCAGGCACCCCTAAAGTACTGTTATATTTGATTTTATTTTCTCAGAGCTGTATTATTAACAGCACTATTCATCTAGCATTGCTTTATTTCAAGGAGAAAATTTCAACATTCATGTACTATACATTTTTTAAATGTGAGGGACAATAAATATTTATGGCAAAAGAATTTAAACTCCAGGGGCGCCTGGGTGGCTCAGTGGGTTAAAGCCTCTGCCTTCGGCTCAGGTCATGATCCCAGGGTGCTGGGATCGAGCCCCGTGTCGGGCTCTCTGCTCAGTGGGGAGCCTGCTCCCCCCACCCCCACTGCCTGCCTCTCTGCCTACTTGTGATCTGTCTGTCAAATAAATAAATAAATAAATAAATAAATAAAAGAATTTAAACTCCATTCTTCCTTTTCCAAACACAGTTCATTAAAATGTAGCTTAATCAAATAAGATTATTTTAAAATCAGAAACCTATATGTTGGTGGTTTTTATACTTGACATTAAGATAGGAATGTCATAAAATGAAATATTGTATTGAAAATGGACTTTGTTCCTGCTATGCCATCCTTCAGTAAGAACCGGTATTGTTCTTTCATAAGAATATTGATATTGATATCCATAAGAACCAATAGGGCCAGAAAGAAAGGAAATTTACTGAGATGCTTTATTTAATTTCCAGGCATGGTTTATGAGGGAAGGAGATAGATGTTTTGGAAGATTGGGAAGCTTATGGTAATTGAATTCACTTGAGACCAGAACATTCCCATGCACCCTGTACTCTGGAAAGAGAATTACCCTTTAGCCAATCCTGAGTGGGTTGAAGAGATAGACTGCTCTTGATAGGCAAGATGGAACATCTTTGGAATTTCTATTGGAATTTCCATCTGAATACTATGGATTGGCAAATCGGGTTTCTTTCATTAAGTTCTGCCTCATTCTGGATGTGGCAGGCACAGACCACATTCTGGATGTAGAAACAGGTATGGACAGATTAGTTGAGGGTCACAGAGCAGACTAGAAGACCTGCGCTTGGAGAGAAGCCTTATCCACTGGAGCAGGGCAGACGCGGGGTGGGGATCTTCTGGTGCTGGCAACAAGTCCAGCCCACCGGGCAGAACATACACAGTAGGGAACTTAGAGTTGTGCAAAAGGTGAGGTTTTTGGCAGGCACTTGGCACTGGGGAGGTCCTGAGAGCCCCAGGGCAGGTGAGTGGAGGAAGTCTAGGAGCAGATGTATGGAGAGAACGCTTGGCTGCTTTCCGTCATCTTTAATGTGGTCTGACAACGGTATCAGGCCTTACTTCCTGGGCTAGGATTTTGGCAGGATGCCAAAATTTGTTCTGAGACATGTTTTCATTGTAACATACCACTTTTTAGTGAGGATGTGTGGAAGGATATTTTATTTATGTGTGTGTGTGTGTGTGTGTGTGTGTATAAAATAGTTTTTTCCTACAGCACTGCAGATGCTACCAATATTACCTAAAAGACCCTGGCCAGAGGAAGCAGTCATACTGGTGTCAATGACTCCTAGCCACCATACCTGGAAAACTGTGCTCTGGGAATGTGGTTTTGTGTGTTGGTAGCTTATACTTAGATCATATAAGGTTGTTCACCCTGGCTCCATTTCCCTGGGCCAGAAGTGCGGACAAAGATGCTGTTGGCTAGTGGTGGGTGGTTCCTGGAGCCAATTTCTTGAGCCCAGAATATAAAATACGGACTTGGAGTCTGGAACAAGGGGCAAAAGTCCAGTTACAAGTACTTGAGACAAATGATTGAGAAGAGCTAACGGCATTGGTTGTGTCCTGAATCCCTCAGCTTGAACCCCAGCTTCTCAGGGCTTCTCTCTCGGAGAAAGGACTGGTTCTAGAACCTTGGGTTGAATTAAATTGCAAATGTGGTGGTCCTGTGTTTGACTGTGGGGTTTTTGAAGACTGTGAAAATAGGGGACCGGCCAAGGTATATGCTAGGGCATACAAATGGACTGTTGCGGGTCTGGAGAAGGATAGGTATGGTTATGTTCAGAACAACAGCCTCCCAACTAGCAGGAGAGCTTTTTAAAAAATAAAGGCTAAAAGAGAAAAGAGAAGAAGAAAAAAAAGGAAAAGAGGTTGAGGCCTCTGCCTTCGGCTTGGGTCGTGATCTCGGGGTCCTGGGATCGAGCCCCGTATCGGGCTCTCTGCTCAGCCAGGAGCCTGCTTCCCTTCCTCTCTCTCTGCCTGTCTCTCTGCCTACTCGTGATCTCTGTCTGTCAAAATAAATAAATAAAACCTTTAAAAAAAAGGAAAAGAAAAGGATATGTTTAGACAAAGGAGGTAGGTTTGGAGGAATCAAAGTCCCTCTGAAGACTGTCATATCCAGCCTTTTTACCTCCAAGCCTCCGATCCAGCCAGGGTGCTGGTGACTGAAAATCATTATTTTATGACCATTTGTTCTTTGCTGGGGTGTTTGGAATAGCTAGTTAATCCCATTCCAATTCATAATGGGCAGGTAGCCAACTCATACAAAACACCTTGACAATCCATACTAATTGGTTTGTCTCCATGGAGCACCCAAAATTGAATTGCCTGTGGAGACGGACGTTTCCTTCCACCCAGCCCTTCTTTGAACTCTCCTCCTCTCCTACACACACACATACACACACACACACGCACACGCGCACATACACAGTCCACCAGAGTGATTTTGCATTTAAATAGCATCATTCTTCCACCCATCTTCCTGGGCTATAAATTTCCCCAAGCTTTCTTTGTAAAAGAGGGACTGGATTAGAGGTAAGGAAAGTAAACAATGTCCTTGGGACATTTTCAGGGTCATTTGTATTGTCAGAGGCGGTTTCATTGCCAAGAGTAATAGAAGGGAAGTTATCTGGGAACAAAACAAAATGCGTTTCACGTTTTGGATGGCCAAGGAAACAGATTCCTAGACAGAGATTCATACCGCCTGGTAATAGTTGCAGAAAGATCTACCGACCCACAAAACCTACGAGTCCACAGTATCATCTCCGAGGATGGGCTCACTATGTACTATTGAGAGACGCCCCCCCCTCAGTGTATAAACATGTACATTTACATAACTTTGATAGCTGGATCCTGAATAAATAATTATCCTTTACACCTGCAAGTTGGCTTTCTCAAGCACTGCCCACCTACCTCTGGGCTGGTGTGGGCATTTCTAAGGGGCAGCTGGGATTACCAGCACTCCCACCATTTTGTTAAAGGATCTGTTCAGTTAGCTAGCTGGGAACGCAGTGGTACTTTATAGCAGTTAATTTGGGGCTCTGGGGCTGGGCTGAATCCTGGGGGTGTTCTGTACCGGCTCTGTGACCTTGGGCAACCACTTAACCTCCCTGTGCTTTCAGTTTTTCATCAGCCATTCTTTAGAGAAGGTCTCTGCTTAATTGAAAATTATATCTTATAATTAAATAACATCTTTTAAATACTTTCTTCCCTTATTAATGTGATACTGCCCACACCACCACCACCACCCCCCGCAACTGAGGGTAAATGAAAGCAGTATAACTCATGCAAACATTTGTCAGCCCGAATGCTTTTCTAGAGATTCAGTGTGTACAGACGCCTGGTTATTTACACAGTTTGTACAGTGCGCGCCATCATCTCTAGGTAGAATGGATATCTGTCAAAATCCCGCTCCTAGTAAGCCTCGCTGGGAGTTTTGACAGTCTGAAATACATAACCTTACCCATAATTATCTCTGTCTGTGGAGTGTGGCAGGTAGGAACAGTGAGTATGTAGCATTCCAGCCCCCTAGAGTCCAAGTGGGATGAAGGAAACAAAGTTTTCATGAAGTGTAAGACAAAAGGAAGTCATTTCAAAGGAAGCCATTGGATACATTTCTCACTCTGTAATGTGAAGGCCTGCATACAGTTGAATCGAAGATGACCTGATAGGCTCCTCCTTGGGGAGGTTTGGTTTGAGCCCCAGGCCTCCGTGGAAAGTCAAATAGAAAGTGAAATGTACAAGGAATGCTAACAAAATCAACAAATGTTTTCATGGGGTTCACAGCGCAGCCCAAAGTCTCCTCCTGGCCTGCAGACCTTCTTTGGGCCTCTGTCATGGTAATTCATCTCTTACACAGATGAATGAATACTAGAGGCAAGAATCCATAAAGAAACCTCTTCTTCTTTTCCTTCTTCTTCTCCTTCTCCTTCTTCTTCTCCTTCTCCTTCTTCTCCTCCTTCTTCTCCTTCTTCTCCTTCTCCTTCTTCTCCTTCTTCCCCTTCTCCTCCACCTCCTCCTCCTTTCTTCTTCTTCTTCTTCTTTTTTTTTTTTTTAAAGTCCCTGTATCTTTGGAGAGAGGGCTTCCCTAAGCAAAACATATGAGGCTTGGTAACCAAGAACTGCCCTCTGGGGTTTCTTATCACCCATGTGCATAAATCATGTCAAGGATACTTATAATTTAGGGTGAAGGGAAAGCGGGTGAACCTGTTCCTTGGTCTGGGAAAGAATGGAATTTTTAAATTTCAGATTTTTGTGTTTCTGCAGTTGGTTTGGAACCTGTACTTGAGGACTTTCAAAAAACATGTTGCTAGGGACGCCTAGGTGGCTCAGTGCGTTAAGCCTCTGCCTTCGGCTCAGGTCATGATCCCAGGGTCCTGGGATCGAGCCCCACGTGGGGGGTCTCTGCTCAGCAGGGAGCCTGTTTCCCCCTCTCCCTCTGCCTGCCTCTCTGCCTACTTGTGATCTCTCTCTTTCTGTTAAATAAAGAAATACAAAATCTTAAAACAACAACAAAAGACATGTTGCTGTAATCCGTCTTTCAGCATTACTCCTCACCCTTTTGGAGGACAGGATAGGTGTGGAATTGTCTTGCTATTCTGTCAGTGTATTAAATTCCTTGCAACTTGTTGCCTCCATAAGAGCTTGGAATACAGTGTAGCCAACCCAGATTAGCCGGCAGCAGGAACTTTCCCCAACATGTTGAACAACTTCATCTTTTGGAAAATTGTATCCAGGTAGGAAAGGCTGACTGCGATTTATGCTGACTCGGCTCTCCTCTGCACTCCTTATGTGCATGTATGAGATACCACTGGGCTCCACCGGGCTGCTTCCAGAACTGCCCTAGATCTCTTCACTGCAGCCTTCTTCTTCAGCCTGTGTTGCTGACATGTCTGAAGTGTGATTTGAGGGTCTGCAGGAGCAAAGAGCCAGGATCTGGAGCCATCTGGAGCCTGGGAGAGTAAGCACAGAGCAAACATCTGTTTGAGACTTCGTGGAGATGTGTAGCACACTGATTTACAGTCCTTTGGGGACCCTGTGTACAGAACCCAGACTCTGGAGGAAGCTGGCGTCTGGCAGGAGTTGGGGTACACAGTTGTGCTTGATTATCAGGACATATCATGAGTCTGTCTAGCCTTCTATTCGATGCCAAATGGTAGATTTCTTATTTGAGGCGACATTGGTCATCCGTGCTGCCACAAAACAAAAATGCAAAGAAAAGAAAAAAAGGCCTGGACTGACACATCAGAATATACACAGCAGTAATGAAATAAAATGATGCTTCTCACAGTCTTTAAAATGTAGATGTTAAGAGCATGCCCTTTGGAGTCAGACCACGGGGGTTCCAATGCAGGCTTTATACACAGAGCTGTGTGACTATGGGGAGATCTCTTAGCCTCTCTGTGCCTAGTATTCTCCCGTAAAAACGGGATGGTAATAATAGTATTTACCATTTAGTGTTCTTTTGAGAAGAAAATGAGGTTTATTTATGTAAGGAATTTAAAATGAAGCTGGCAAGTGAAGCTCTGTATAATTTTTTGCCTCGAGGGCATGAGTGTGCATCCGAGTCTGGGACGCCCACTGCCTTGTCAGACAAATGCTGGACTGACTTTCCTTCTTCTGCCCTCACATCTGCCGCTACCACCCGGACTGGCTTGGTCTGTCTCCCTTGTTCCTTGAGTGTGTCAGAAGGATGGAAGAGGGGCTCTGTAGCAACAGCTCCCACTTGCTGAACTGTTCTTTCTGCACACTTTCCGGGACGCTGGCTTGTCTTTGGCCCTTCAGCCTGGTTCCATTATTTCTTCATTGGAAAGGGCTTCCCTGACCAAATCATCTCCACTTCTGTGTCCCCTCCCACCCGTAACTGCTTTGATGCCCACCATGTCTTTTTTTTTTTTTAAGATTTTATTTATTTATTAGAGAGCGAGAGAGGGAACAGGAGCAAGGGGAGTGGGCAAGGGAGAAGTGGGCTTCCTGCTGAGCAGTGATCCCAATGCAGGGCTCCATCCCAGGACACCCCCCCCCCCATCGTGACACAGGGTGACTGAGCCACCCAGGCCCCCCGATGCCTACCCGGTCTTGAGCATATTCAGGTTTTGTAGCTACCCATGACCTGCGTGTGCATTTTAACAGGGTTTGTACCCACAGGAGAGTGTGGAGCAGCCCCATTTCTGTCAGTCCCTCCTGTAGGTTTGCATCTGATCCAGTATAGTGCCCACGTTTCAGAGGCATTTGGAAAAGTCCAAATCTGAATAGTCCAAAGTCTGAATAAGTAAGGGACTGAGTAAGCCATGTGCTTTACAGAATACATTCCCAGTGGTGTGGGCAGAGCATTTCTTCCTTGTGAGCTGGCCAGTTCTCATTCCCCCCAGTTCGACTAAACTCTACCCCTTTTTGTGTTCGTGGTACTAGAAGGGAAAGGGAAGCCCAGGAGATAATCGAATGCCTCTTCTGGAGGTGAGCTCTGCCTCCCCCTCCCCATATACTCTTGACTCTGGGGGGCCAGGGAGGAGGAAGCAGGCCCCGCCTCTTTTCCCTTCTCACCAGGCGAATTCAGTGGGGACACTTGCGTGTGGCTGTGCGCCCTCTACTGGTTGAATGGGGCGTCTACACCCTTCATGGATGACCTTACCCTGTGAGGGTCGGTGCTGGGGTTGATCCTGAGGACAACAAAGTGAAAGGTGAAGCGCTCATGGAGCGCACATTTTGGCATCTCTCGCGCCTAGATTTTCATCGGCATCACACACACTCTGTTGTGTGGGGTTTGCAGAGCTGAAGTTAGAGTGTCACGCTGGTGTCCACAGGTTAGAGCCTGTCCTTGAACATCGCTGTGCGCATTTCGTCGATTCCCGTGTGCACTACGGTGACCCTATTTGCCACGTTTCTGGAATCCTTCTCTGCAGGAGAGCTCAAGGAGGTAGGGTCATTGCACTTTTTTTGGTCTTTGTGAGTTCACAAGAGGAAAGCTGCAGGGAGAAAATAGAATCTCCTTGCTCTTCTTCTACATGCACACGTGCGCACACACACACAAACACACACACACACAGAAGGACTTAAATTGCTTGTAGGCCCAATAAATAAATTAGAGGGCACCTGGGTGGCTCAGTCGTCTAAGCGTCTGCCCTCGGCTCAGATCATGATCCCAGAGTCCTGGGATCGAGTCTGCATTGGGCTCCTTGCTCAGCGGGGAGCCTG
Organism: Taxidea taxus jeffersonii; assembly: GCA_003697995.1. Taxonomy (NCBI): domain Eukaryota; kingdom Metazoa; phylum Chordata; class Mammalia; order Carnivora; family Mustelidae; genus Taxidea; species Taxidea taxus. The sequence continues at coordinate 76,464 of RCUC01152722.1, forward strand.
CTTCTCTCCCTCTGCCTCTGCCTGCCTGCCTGCCTGCCGCTCTCCCTGCTTGTGCTCTCTCTCTCTCTGTGTCTCTCTCTGTGTCAAATAAATAAATAAAATCTTCAAAAAAGTAAATTGGAGAAGGTGGAATTTGCCGGTTTGCTTAAAGAAACATAATTATTTTAAAATGACAAACCGGTCCCTTTGTCAATAAATGTTTCATGACGTAGCTCGCATGCCTGGACACCATGTGTAAATTATGAATTAGCTTATAAGCGGCCGCGGCGAAGGGTGCCCAGCAGGGCTGTGGGCTGAGGGCTAAGGCGGTAGCGCTTCTGACTCTCTCCGTGCTGTTGTGCGGGGACGCCGCTCTGTGAACATGAATTCAGGGGGTACTTTATGGCTTTTTTATAACTTGTGCTCGCTTACAAGGATTTATGGAACATCTCCATCAGGAAGTACCTCACGTCCCCCCATCCCCTCCAGATCTCCCCCTCGACGGAGGGACACCATGAAGCCATCTTAATTTTAAGTTTTAAGGTCCCTTACTCTCCATTCAGTTTTTTTTTTCCTTCTTCTCAAAAATCATTAAGTAGTCATTAACGTCTTCTTCCTTCCTGTGATTCTGTAGGGTCCACTGAGTCCGCCGAGGGGAAGGTTGTGAGTGCTCGCGGGGTTCTGTGTCCATGTGTTTCATTCCTGGATTAATTATCGTGGAAGGATTTCATGATGTCGAGTACGCTGAACAGACCAATAGCTTACTTCGGTTCTTCCTGGTCCAGGATGATCTCAATCATTTGAGACGGTGCCTACCACCCTATCAAAGCAGAACTGAGCGCACAAGAGAAAGAGAGAGAGAGAGAGAAAACCAGACAACAAATGCACTAACTTATGTAGAATGCAGCGATCAGGAAGAACCTAGAAATAAGCCATTTTAAGGTCAGGGTACTGGGAAGGTCTGCGTGTTAAGGTTTGGTAATACTTTATTTGAATGACCTGTTGCAGCAAGCGCCACAGTATTTTCAGTGCTGGGCCTGCGAAAAGATCTCACCTGTGTCTCTTTCTTCTGAAGACGTCAGTTTTTGTACATCAGTTTTTGTACAGATGTACAAAACACAGCTGACAGTCCTGTAGGTTCTCCGGCTTCAGGCTTGGACCGACCACATTTGATTTCCAGTGCTTGTTATGACCTGTTTGGGTCATTCTGGGCAGATTATCGAACCTCTGTCAGCCTCCGTGCTCAGCAGCGTAGGAATGTCAGGCTTTGATCCACTGGGCAGAGAGCCCTTGGCACAGTGCTTAGCATATCCCTGTGCTCTCGGCTGGGGCAGTTGCTCTGTTCTGAGCATTATCGTGGTTCCTGCATGGGAATTTCATTCATTCATTCACTCATTCACTCATTCATTCATTTTTACTGGGAGCCTTTCCTTGGACTCTCACCATTAGCTTTCTTTTTCTCAGCAGGTTTAACTAAAAGAATGCAAAATGTGTCTTGTGATGCTGGACTCTGTATATAGATTGTCCCCCAATCTTTTTTTCCAGCTTTCTTTTTTTTTCCCCCTAAGGGATTAGCAGCCTTAAAGATCCAGGTGGTAGTGGCTTGCTCTGGTCTGGCCTCACAATACAATCTTTATTTTGCTGTGTTGGGGGTTCTTGGGTAGGTCCTATAATCCCTAAATTAGTCCAGGAGGCAGATGCATGAAAGCCACGTCTTTGTTGGGTAAAACCCAGTGATGGCTTTTCTTTAGTTCCTGGCTCCTATTCAAGCTAATGCCTTAATGTCTGAAATTCCCTCTTTTACCCCCTCACCTGAAGGAGTATTAAATCAGCAGGAAGGACACATCATGGGGGCAGAGAGATGCCTTCACCCGGCCTCTCCCCAGCCGCTGGCCCCGGGCCAGGCCCTCCAGCAGCCAGCCCTCGAGGCCTAGCAGAAGCCAGCCCCCGGGGGGCTGCTCCCACTCGTGCCCTCCCAGCAGGAGCCCGGGCTTCCTTCTCCTCTCGGCCCACTTCCCCTGCCCAGTGAGGCTGCCGCTTTCTGCGATTATGTCATCTCTGCCTTTTCTCTCATGATTTCCTTCACCCTAGAGATGCTCCACGTTAGGGCAAAATACAGGCATTCAAGCTGCTCATAGCATTTAGGGAGTTGGGGAATTTGGCTTTTAATTACTGTGAAAATATGATTATTTAGGGACTCAGCACAATCTCTACAGAGCTTATAGAATTCTGTGGCCACAGGAAAAGGGGCTCATGAATAAGTGGTACCCTAGGTGAGTTGGCCAGCCCCCGGTGGGGAGAGCAGCCCGCAGGAACGTCCGTTCGCCCTCATGAGCATGTGAAGGTTCCTTCCTGCTGCAGCTTTCCCATCTGTAACGTGGGTTCAGACCTGCTGCCTGGTGCTGTTGCTTCGCATGTGTGTGGAATCTAGAATGTTCCGTACCATCGACATGTGTAACGGAAAGAGCTCATCCATCAGGACAGGCTGACTTGCACCACACTCCTATTTCCAGGCAGCGAGAAGCCTCCACCTTGCTTTTGTATAAACATCCTAAGAGTTAGTCTTTGTCACAGCAGGCTGTTTTTGACTTGGTGAGATGACTGGTTGTCGCAAGTATAATTCGCGTGCCTGAACGTATTTTAAAGTTGTCGGCGGTCTTTGCACCCAGGCCACCTTGGTGGCCTTTGACGGCCACTGGCAACTGTCAACGCTGCTCCCAGTGCTTCCTCTCAACCCCAGGCCTGCTTGACCCTTAGGCTCAGCTCATCCCCCTTGTCCTGACAAGGTCACTGTCTTCTGTGTGCTCTTGAAGTACCATTAGTCTCTCTGAACACTCGTTAAAAATTCTTTAAAATCAGTCTCCCCAACATGACTGGAAATTCCATAAGGTAGAACTGTGATGATGGCGATGATGAATTCCTGCTCACCATGTCTTCCCTGCTCCAACAATAGCATGCCTGGTTCCTGGGTAGGTTCACCGTGTTATCGGTAGATGGGTGGATGGATGAGTAAGTGAAGGCATGAATGAGGTGTCAGTGTCCCTTGCAGTGTTTATGTCTCTTCTCTGTCCTGTTCATTTGGGACTAGGGATCTGCACACATAGGAGGGTTTCCACACGGTTTTCTAGGTAACTGTAAGGTGGGTTGTGGGTCTTGGTACCAAAGCCTTGCAGCGGCTGTAGAACATAAAATTATATAAATTCTTAGAAAGAGGCCTTGAGGTTTCTATGGTCTGCACGTGGTCCTGCCTAGGATAAAATACAGCAAATGATCAGCCATTTGTTTCTTACCTGCTCTGTCTGCTCCCCAGGATCCGGGAGTAATACTTGAGTTGGGAGGTGACCCCAGGAAGGACATCTTCTCTAATTCAGAGCCAGATAAAAGAGCTGGTGCAGTGCCAGGCCTATCTCCAGCCAAAAGACCGTGAATCAGTCCAGGAGTTTCCTTAGGGGTTCTCATGGTGTCCCTCAAGACAGAGCTCACTTTGCGAGTCATGGGACATCTCCAAGAAGCATTCTAGAAGCAAGGCATTGTGCTGCTGTAAGATAAACCGGGCCCTCCAGTCAGAATGCCTGAGTTCAGATCCCACCTGCCTGCTTATTAAGTGAATGTAGACAACTTAGATAAATCCTCAATTTCTTCTTCTGTAAAGTAGGAGACATAATATTCCCTCCCTCCCGGGGTTGTTGGAAGATCAAATGGCCAGCTCTCATGTGTTTTGCAGAAGGTTGGGCATGGAATAAGCTCACAAGAAATGTTCGAATTATTATCATCATTCTTAGTGATACCAAGAGTTTCCGTTGCAATTCCAAGCCAGTCCCTGAGAATGCCTGTCCATCTTACCCCTTTCAGTCTACACAGGGACCCATGTTTTTCCCCTGCCTGCTCTGCCCACTCGTGTTGGGCTCAGACTTTTGCTATGAGGACCCAAGCACAGTGTCCAGGAATGGCCCCATTTATACTGATTTCGCCTTCTCATACCTTAACCACTACTGTAAAGGCCAACTCGAACCACCTGAAAATCCATGCCATTTAGTGATTCGTGGGGAGTGTGCCCTCTGCACACAGGTATTAAATTAAATAGCACTGACTGTGTGTGTCCCGCCAGACTGCCCTGCTTTCTGAAATCACGTAAGCACCCTTAATCTAATGGAACATATTATGACTTCAGCAGCTTCCACATAAAAGTTAGAGGAAAAAAGATTTTAAACGTGGCACCAACTAAAACCCCCACATGATTATTTAAGGCAGCTTCAGCACTTCCTCGGGGACTGGGCTCTGCTAAAGAAATAGCCACTCCTCTTACAGAATGATTTTTTTCCCCCTTTAAAAAAAATTCCTTCTTTTATTTTTAGATTTTGGATGAGATTGGGACTCCAAATCTATTTTCAAGCTGTCTCTTTCTCTGCTGGCTCAGAATGCGCTCGAACTCACCTCTTTTTATCTTGCTTCTGCCCCTGGTGGTGGTATCTTGGGCAAGTTACTTGACCTCTCCTGGCTTTGATTTTTTTCATCCAGAACATTTGGAGTGAGTGGACGATCTTTGCGATCCTTCCAGCTGTTAACTTTTTTTTTAATTTCATGAGGGGCACCTGGGTGGCTCAGTGGGTTAAGCCTCTGCCTTCTGCTCGGGTCATGATCTCAGGGTCCTGGGATCGAGCCCCAAATCGGGCTCTCTGCTCAGCGGGGAGCCTGCTTCCTCCTCTCTCTCTGCCTGCTTCTCTGCCTACTTGTGATCTCTATCAAGTTAAAAAAAAAATTAAATTTCATGATTTCTCTCTCTCTTGTTATTACGGAAAGCATGAGTGTTTTGCCGTAAGCATGAGATAGGAAAGTATTCATTGATCAAGTTGAAAAACCTCCACTTTCCACATTCCAGGAGTCAGACTTTGGGCTCAGAGAGTTTCAGTCATTTTTCAGGCAGTTTTTGGTGCTAAGGATGGTTTGGGTTTCACTTCTGTTTTTCTGTGGACCTTATTGGACGTGTGGCCATTTGATCTGGGTAGAAAATACTCTGTCTTGACACACAGCAATGCCCTTACCCTTGGCCTCTTCGGGGAGCCTACAGGCAGGACCTCGAGGCTGCCTGAGTCACTGTTAGTGAACCAAACTGCCTAAAATTCTCCAACGGTTGCCTTTCGGCACTTGGGCAACAAGTCCTTTCTGTGTTCGTTTCAAGGTTGTCAGATATCATTATCTCCAAGTATTAAAATTTTCAAAGAAAGGAGGCAGTGTGTTTGATTTATAGAATAATTATCTAGCTTTAGCTCTCACTTGGTTTTGGCAGTGGTTTTGCAAGCACCCGAAAATTAAATCCATTTTTTATGGCGCTACAAGGTATTATCTCACAGCAAATGATAATTAAACACCTGTGAAATCAATTAGCCCTTTAAGCAGGAAAAAAAAAAGTTTTCCAATTATGTTTTCACACCTCCAAAACTTTTATAATCCCAAAACCAACTCTGGTGGAGAGGGATGTGGTCAGTGGGAGTGGCAGGGTTAACTTTCCATAAGGATCATCCCTAAATGTTGCTGTGACTTAGCCTCAAGGAAGGCAGTCTGGGGTACCAGCCCCCTTCCAGAGAGGACTCAGTCACCTTTGGAGCTGACTCTCAACGGTTGTCTATCTGACACACAGCTGAGCTGTCAGTTCCTCTACAAAGGAAGTTACTTGCTTTGTGTTTTGATGCCAAGTTTTGCTTGATGGTTTATTTAAAAGCCAAGATACCTTCATGGAAACTAAGCAACAAGACGTTCCATGTGACAGATTTGCTCTCTCTTTAAGGGCCTTGTAGCCAAGAGCTCTGAGCCATCTTCATTACAGATGCGTACCCGAAAAATGGACCAATTGGCTCATAGCTGAGAATTAGCACAGTGGAGCCCTGGAAATTGTGGCTGGCTTTCCAGACCCTTCCAAGGATTGTGTGTGTTTCATCATTGGCTTTGGTAACAAATTAGCTAGTCCAGATGCTTCTTTTGGAAAATGATCTGCGCTTCTGAAGCACTGGGTGGGTTTGGGGTATAGGCCATAATTGAGACTCAAAACAGAGGACAGGAGGAGCGCCTGGGTGTCTCAGTCAGTTAAGCGTCTGCCTTCGGCTCAGGTCATGATCTCAGGGTCCTGGGATCGAGCCCCGCATCAGGCTCCCTGCTCAGTAGGGAGTCTGCTTCTCCTTCTCCCTCTGCTGCTTTCCCTGTTTGTGCGCTCTCGCTCTCTCTCCCTCTGTCAAATATATAAATAAAATCTTTTTAAAAAGAAGAGAAAGGACAAGAATCAAAACCAATGCTAAGCCTTTGACATCATCTACATTATGACCTCCTCATATCAAAGACCATTCCGAGAAAGCGCTTGCCTTGTGCTCCCCGATATTCCTACACACGTCCGTTTACATAACATTCTCAGGGGTACTTTAGTTTACATGAAGTTCTCATGTACTCTGTCCCCTTAGGTCCCCAGTAGACCTTGTTGGTAGGCAGGATGAGCATGATCGGTCCATGTTATAAATGAGATGGATTTAGAACCAAAGTGCCTTGCTTGCAATCAAAGCATTAATAACAAACTCAGGACCAGAAACTGTCGTTTCTTTTTTTTTTTTTTTAAAGATTTTATTTATTTATTTGTCAGAGAGAGAGGGAGGGAAAGAGAGAGAATGAGCACAGGCAGACAGAGTGGCAGGCAGAGGGAGAAGCAGGCTCCCCGCCGAGCAAGGAGCCCGATGTGGGACTCGATCCCAGGATGCTGTGATCATGACCTGAGCCGAAGGCAGCCGCTTAACCAACTGAGCCACCCAGGCGTCCCCAGAAACTGTAGTTTCTAATGTTTGTTCATGCAGGTGTCATTCTATCCCTCTACATAAACCTCTCTTAAAGGCATTCTTTTGGGAAAAAAAAATTTTTTTTTTCTCCAAAGACATTTTTAATGAGATTTTGCTTTCCTGGCAGATGGCGTTTAGAGCTGCTGATGAATCGACATTAACCAGAGAAATGAGGCTGATACTGCACACACAGACACAAAAAGACAGAAGAGGATTTCTCCGTGTTCTTTTAAAAAGTTGTCCTGGGGGTTAGCCTGGCATACGTGGCCAGGACCTGGGACACTTTGTGACCTCAGAGAATGAGAGGAGAGATCTGGTATTCATTCGACAACAAATATTTCTTTAGATTACTATGGTCCAGGCACAGGTCTAGGGGCTGAGTTCACAGTGATTAGCTCCTTTTCTCATGGTGAATGTATGATATTTAGGGAGAAGGCGAGCGAGCCGTCAAATAAGCAGATGAGTGAGTTCAGACAGTGGTAAATTCTAGGATGGAGAGGAAACAGGGCAATGGGACAGTGAGTGCTGGGAAGGCAGGCTGGTCTGTGAGGGCCTCTCCAAGGAGGGCCTGTTTCTCTGAATGCTGATTTGCATCATGGGGTGGATTGGTGAGAATATTCTAGGCAGAGGGCAGAGCTAGCACAAGTCCAGGAGAGGGTAATGAGCCAGTTGTGTGTAGAGAAACCGCTAGCAGCCGATGGTGAGTGAGGAGAGGTGCAGTCTGAGCTGTGGGTGGGAGCCAGTTCTCACGGCATCCAGTTGGCCACGACAAGGGGTGTGAGTATCATTCTAAGTGCCATGAGGACCCACTGGGGGGGTTTCAGCCTTTGAGTTAACATTTTAAGGGTATTTTTGGTGACTCTGGGAAAAACGGATTGAACTTATAAGACTGAACTTATTCTGACCTGAAACTAATAGGAACCAGAGTATGCTTCTCATTATTCTGTTTGCGTGGAGATCTAAAGGAGTAGAATTAAGGAGATCTAGGAAAGAGGAGTGTGGGGAGACTGGGTTTCCGGTGTAATTACAAAAACCACTGGGTGTTTGTGCCTTTGGTTCCCCTCTGCTTGGTGTGCAACCTGGTGCATAGGAGCTGCTCGGGATTCTTCTGTCCGGTGAACAAGTATCAGAGCAAGAAGGCATCCTCAGGGCCACCTGGTCTACCCTCCCCTGTTAGGGCCCTTAAATTTTCACTGTCCCATAGGCCCATCCCCAAAGGAGGCCACCTAGGAGTTGGCTTTCTGTAGCTGCTTCTGGGGTTGGGGTGGCTAGGCTGAGCAGAGCCAGCTAGAGGAGGAGAGCGGGGTGACACAGAGCCAGACTCTCTACCCCAGGGCACTGTTGTTCTTCTGCCAAAGGAAATGGCAGAATCTGGATTTATGGGCCTCTCGGTCTCCCCTGACCAAACCCTTATGGGAGGGTGATCTGGTAAATAAACAATACATGCCATCAGGTCATGAACCGCACACAGATGTTTACGTCCCACGAACATGCACCTGTACGTTTATACATTCATCTACCCGGAAGGGAGCAATAAACTTTCCGTGGTCCGCCAGCTTCACGCAGCTTTCATCTGATGTCAGTGTCCCATCTGTTCTCGAAGATGCGCCCTCTCCCTTCCACAGACTTCAGAGGCCTCCTTCGATTCAGCGGGAAGGGCCCAGAAGTGAGCTGGCCGCGACTGTTCGAGTCAGAAGGTAGACCTCGGGCAGAAATAGGAGCGGAGTCAGGAAGGTGAGGTGGGCCTAGCCAGCTGCGCTTTCATTAGCTGTAATTGGATTCTCAAGGTGTTCCCGAATCACTGAGGTGCAAGGGCCAGACGAAAGGCTTTTGCGCTCACCAAGAATGCAGGGCACGTCCTGTTGACCACTGGGGAGTGCCCGCTCTGGTGACGAGAACAGCCCAGCAGGAATTCCAGACATCCTCATAATCCCAGGGCTGACCCAGTCTGGCCGGGCAGGAAAGAATGTCTTGGCTCAAGAAGGGAAGTGGTCAGAACACTGGGTCGAGCCCAGTTTTCTTTGGGGGATGGGGCATCCTTGCCGTTGGACCAACGCAGTGTTTATCCTTAGGAAGCCAGGAGGAGGTTTCTATCGTTTGTTTGCTTTTCTTCAGCTCAGACGTGAAGGAGAGCCAGGACAGGGTCCACTTTGCATGGCGCTGCACATACATCTGACTCCATTTGCTCATAATGCTCTGTATCGAGGCCGGGGAGACATATTCCCCACTCTCACCGGTGTGCAGAAGGAAAATGACATTTTTAACAAGATACCAGGCCTTTAGAACTAAAATGGAATACAAAAACGGATACAAAACAAAGACAAAAATAAGTAAAAGACACTGTTTTCCATTCTCTGACTTGGGCTCAGCCTCAACCCAGAAGTGAAGATCGTCCTAGGAAGATCAAGCCTAACCATGAGCCCGATGCATTGTTATGGCCAAATAGAGGCGATCGTCGTGAAGAAGGGCTTGCATCTCTTGGTCTTCCCTTGCTCTCGGAGCCCCTGCAGCATGGCAGAGGGCAAACCAATGGATGCTGAACATCTGAGCATTTGCCATCCGTTTTCTATTTTTCAAGGGGCTGCTATAGGCCAGACCTTGGGGGAGAGGCTGGTTCAGCAGAAGGTCGGGCTGTGGCCATGTTTCCTGGAGGCCAGGGAGAGAGCAGCATGATGGGCAACTTAAAACAGTATGAGCAATGGACAGGTTAACCCCAGGGCACTGTGTGAGTAGCGAGAGGGTCTTTGGCCAGGACTCGGGGGTCCAAGGAGGCTTCCTCCGGGAGTGCAGGAAAAGCAGAGGAAGGAAAAAGGGGTGTGTTGGGGAGAGGAGCCCCTGCTCCCTGAGACTCGTCCTGTCCCTGAGGAGTAGCTGCCATTTAGGACAGACGCTCTGTGCTCCTGTTCTACGCTTCGGGCCCTGCTCCCCTTGGCCAGGCTCCTTGGCGCAGAGCCTGGTGAAAGTTAATGGTAAGATAATGACCTCGGGCTTCCCACTTGCCCTCGGGCCTGTCGCAAACACTTAGCTCCTGCAGCCAAGACCTTGGGGTACCTCTAACAGACCCATTTAATTCCCCTGAGGTCATTGTTGCTGCTGTTTCTTTTGTTGTTTCTCCCTCTTCTGTCCACCCCCCCCCCACCCCTTACCCGGGTCACGCTTTATGTAGCATTTCCAGAAATGCTTTCTTTCTAGCCAGAGAATTGCTGAGCCCCACATGTCCTGGAGTGGTGTTGGTCTTGGGGCCCTTTAAAATTCAGTGTTGCTGAGCACAGAAGCTGGTGCTCCCATGGCCTCCATCAACATTCTGAGATCAACGTCACCCAGCCCGATGCAGTAGAAATCTTTCATCTTCACCTTTGCTGTCACAATGTCACTCCTTCCTTCTCAGCAGCTCTGAGAGACGACAAGAGAGCGTATTGTGGATTCTGTGCAGTACGCGCTCTCACATGAGCGCCATAAAACCTTTGTTGCTCTACTTCGCCATCTGTAAAGTGGGGCCATTTCACATGTTTTTGTAGAGCTAAAGTACAATAATGAGCTCAGGTGGTTGCCCTGCCCCCAGGAAACGTGTAATCAGTGTAGGGGGAGCAGGGGGACCGTTATTGTAATTGTCATCTTTAGGGGCACCTGAGTGGTTCCATTCATGAAGTCGGATGGTCTTGATTTCAGCTCAGGTCATGATCTGAGAGTCGTGGGATCAAGCCCCACATCAGGCTCCGTGCTCAGCAGGAAGTCTGCTTGGGATTCTCTCTCCCTTTCCCTCCCTTACCCCTCCCCACGTCTCTCTCAAATAAGTAAGTAAATCTTTAAAAAAAAAAATAACCATTACCCTAATGGCTGTCCTATTTTATTACTTGTTTTTACATAGTCGCCATTGAGCTGCTATTTAATGAGCGGGAACCAAGATGGTTCTCTCCCCATGTTGAAGGAAGTGGTGCCCCAGTAGGTGCTGGATTCACTTGCTTACACAGGTGGTGATGACCATGCCATGCAAATCTGAAGTTCTGGGCTGTCGGTATGTGTGTAGGCTAGAGATGCTGTGGGGGGAGTTTTGACATGATGTGGGGTTAGGATCCAGTGTATTCAGATGGGGATGCTTGCTTCCAGGTGTCTTCTGACTCTCTCTTCCTCCCCATGGGGAACTGGCATAACCCTGCCTCCCTCCCAGCATGGCTGTGAGGCTTCCACGGGATCGTGTGAGAGTGTGTGTGTGTGTGTGTGTGTGTGTGTGTGTGTAAGAGTCCACACCTCCCCAGGGGCCTCATGCCCCAGCCAAAGCCTGCAAATGTTACCTCCCTCCCTTCTCTGCATCGAAAGGGGCTTTAAATGGCTAATGGAAGGGAGATGGTTTTCTGTGGATAGCCAAGAAACGTGCAAGGCCGAGTGTGATACCCATCCCTCATCGTAGCCAACCGCCGTCCTCTGTGGTGCGCAGCTCAGGACCAGCAGCAGCAGTTCTCCTAGGGAGCACCACAAGGAAAGTCCTCACCTGAGCCCCCCAAGGTTGTAGCAGCAGGCGGTGCTCAAGGCCAGCATCGCCAGGGGGAGACATCACCACATCCACACAGCGAGTGCCTTCCGACCACAGGCTGCTGGGTGTCCCCAAGGCTATACTGCCCCTCTGGGCCACCCAGACCAGCCCCGCATGGGGGTCAGTGCTCAGCACTTATCTGATGGCAGGACACATGGGGCTCATTCGTGGGCACAGAGGCTGTGCGAGTCAGTGGTGAAGACTGTGAGGCTTAGCGTTCCCCGTGAATTTTCAGACACCGTGGGGACCATACTTCTCTGTAGGCCTGCTCACAAGGCAACACAGCCGAGCTCTGGGGCCGGCTGGACCCATTTTCTAACTCCAAGGTATATTTCTCTGTTCACATTTATGTCTTGAACCAATTTCATGTTATCACATGTTATGAATTTTGGCTTTTCTCAAAAATAATTGAAATTTTATGCGTTGAGTCTATCGAGTCCAAGAGAAGGTCTACGTTAACATGGTTAATAAAAAAAACAGAGCACCATCTTGGACTGAAGGCCTGGTGGGACATGACGCCAAGTTTTGAGTCGGGGAGAAAGGGCCCTCTCAGTGGTAGCCATTGGTGGCTTGTGCTAGAAAGCAGGTGACTGGCCCAGGACTTCACTCCATAAGAAATGTATTTTCAGGGACGCCTGGCTGGTTTAGTCGGTGGAGCATGCAACTCTTGATCTCGGGTTGTGAGTGTGAGCACCATATTGGGTGTAGAGATTGCTTAAAAATAACACCTTATAAAAGAAAAAAAGAAATGTCTTTGCAGTCCCCGCATTTGTATGAGCTGGCCCAAGAGGCGGCATGATGTGGTGGAAGGCAGAAGCCCTTTAGAATCAGAAAGCCTGAAGTTGGAGCCCTAATAGCCCCATTGCTGTGACCTGCATTGGTGGCGAGGTTTTCAGTTCCCAGACACTGGGAACGTGTCACTCTTCTACTAGGCCCTTAAGTGACTCGCGACCACAGCATAGGATCGTGTCTGAGCTCCAGGAGATACCACACAAGAGTCCTCCCAGTGGAACAGCAGTGTCATCTCCCCTCCCCCACTCCCCGGCTCCCTGTCCCCCAAATGTCGTGGGTCCTCTCATCTTGGTGTTCGTTCCTGCTATGCTGTTGCTACCCCCACCCCCCGAATGCCCGCTGCCTCCTCTCAGCCCTGCCAAGCGGATCCTCGCTCTTCACTTAATAATCAGCTCCGTTTCCCTTCCTCCTGGAGGTACCTCTGCTTCTCAGTCTCCCCACCAAAGCTAGGTTGTCACCCTCATTTCTCTTTGCATCATCCACCTCACGCCTCCATCCGACCGCTAAATACCAATCACTGATCATCATATTCCCTCACTGAATAACAATAACACATCTGCCTTTCCACGGAGCCGTCAGTGCCTTGAGTAGTGTCTGACACATGGTAGGCATGCAACTAATTAATGTTTGTTGATTGAATAAAAGAAAGCATGGAGGAGGTGCTGAAGAAGTTATTTTATTTCCCGTCTCCCCATGTACTTTATGGAACTACAGCAGTCATAAATTGCTTTTGTTTTTTTTCTTTTTCTCGTAAGGGACGTGATTCAAACTTGGGTGTAAGCAAAGAAGATTAAGTGCTTATGAGGATGGAGACTGGAGGGAACAGATAGCATAGATGTTCGGTTACTTTACAAATAAATACTTGAGACAAACTGTAGGAACATCACGGGGAGACTAGAGTTGTATGACTACAGAGATGAGAGGCCGGATCACTTTCTTCGTGCCTACCCTCTTTGATTAGCAGAAAGCAGGCTCTTGCAGCAACTGTGCGTGCTACAGAGGAATTGTGGGACGTGCAGGAGGACCAGTAGGCACCCTGCACCAGCAGCATCCTTGTCTATGCAGCTTTTGATAATAAGGCAAAATCCTTTCAATTAGAAGTTGCTGTTCTGTTGTGATTCCCAGCTTATGTTTGCTGTGTATTTTAAAGGGTCTGTTCCACATTTCTCTCTGGCTCTATCTTTGGGGAATCTGTTCTTTCTTTGCTTTCTTTTTTCTCTGTTCCTTTTTTTTTTAATGTTTTTATTCCTCTCGTCCTGATGTCATTCACAATGACCTGCAGTTGCACAGTGCTTGACAGTGTATAAGGATGGGCATGATCTCACTTGACCTTCATGACTTTGACGCACAGAGAACTCCATTTGCACAGGAGCCCACAGAAAGTGGGAGATCCAGAACCCAAAGTCCTTAAGCCACATCTTCTAACTTTTCAAATTGGCTCTGTTTTTCTTTATATTCTGTTGCCATCCTTGAGCCATAATGATAATAGCTGTCATTTATGGATTGTTTATGATAGGCCCGCGTTGGAGTTCAGTGGTATCATCTAAGCCTCATGCTAGAGGTGTCTCCATTTTGCCAACCAGGAAGCCAAAATTTAGACAAATACCTTTCCCAAGACCACTCAGCTTATAAATAGCAAAGATGAAATTTGAACCCATGTTTGGCTGTGTCTAAATCTACTTATGCACTAAGCTTTGTATTCCTAAACTCTTAACTCAAAGTTTTTTTGAGCTCTTAGCACAGAAATTAGGATGCATCCTAATTACCCAGAGGGGCTTGTTAAACAGAATTCTGGGCCCTTCCCATGGAGTTTCTGCCTCAGAGGGCCATGGTGAGGCTGGGAATTCCCATTTCTGCCAGGTTCCCATGTGCTGCAGATGCTTCTCGTGGTTGGGAGAACACATTTTGGAGTACCCCTGGTCTCACCATGCTGCACCCCCACCCCCGGGTACACAAAATTACTGCCAGCAAAACTGTGTTTCAAATGGAGGGGAAGGACTTTAATTATGCATTTTTGCATGGCCCATTTTAAGTAGGGTGTGTCCCATCCATTATTCAGTACAACTTTAAGGAGAAAATTATTATGGCCAAAGAGTGGTTTCTGGCTTCTAGGTTAAATTCAGGTCATGTCATTTTATTGCATTTTTTCTTTGTAGTCATTTATGAAAATTGTTCTAACTTCTCTGTCACTGCCTATACAATGGGGAGCTTAATGCCCATCTGAAAAGGGGTAACAAAACCATTTATTAATTACAGCTGAAAGCTCTCTGAGATAAGTTGCCTGCCTTATCTGCTTACTTTCTTGCTTGGGATATCATGTGTTAATTATCTCTTACTTTGAAGATGTTTATGATTTTTGACGTGATTTATGTTTCTAAATGTAATCATGGAGAATGAGTCCCTTTGAAAAGGCTGTCCCCCTCACTTGACCCGTCTTCTGCCTGTCTTTCTTCCCCCATGCTAACCACCGATAACCACTAATCTGTTATCTGTTTCTAAAATTGTTATTTCATGAATGCTATATAAATAAATAATGCCGTCTATATCCTTTTGAGATCGGCTTTGTCACTTAGCATGATTTCCTTGAGGATGTTGTGTGTATCAATACTTCATTTCATTTTATTGCTGAGTATTTGAGGCTATGGACGGACCGCAGTTTGGTGAACCATCCACCCAGCGAAGGACATTCGGAGAGTTTCCGTTTGGGGCTGTTAAGGAGAAAACTGCTGTGAACGTTCATGGGCAAGTTTCTGCGTGAAAATAAGTTTTCATTTTCTCTGGGATAAATACCCAAGAGGGAAATTGTTGGGTTATATGCTAATTGCGTTTTTAGTTTTAAAAAGAAACTGCCAAACTTTCCAATGTGACCGCACCGTTTTACCTTCGTACCACCAACATGGGAGGGTTCCAGTCTCTCCCCGACCTCTCCAGCAACTGTTCTCCCGAGCATAACCATCCTCACCAGTGATTTGCGTTTCCCTAGTGGCTCATAATTAATGCTGAGTATCC